>JANHGB010072930.1:6258-16520 GCA_026283785.1 Coracopsis vasa
GGTAAATGCTTCATCCCTGGCAGTGTTCAAGGCCAGGCTGGACAGGGCCTTGAGTGACATGGTCTAGTGTGAGACATCCCTGCCCATGGCAGGGAGGTTGGAACTAGATGATGTTAAGGTCCTTTCCAATCATTCTACGATTCTAGTACAAGTTTCTGTAGGTCACAGTAGAACCTCTACTCATTTTTGCTGAACAGGAAGCTACCATTAACTTCAGCAGAATTCCAGGATTGATAAATATTGCATTTAAAGGCCATACGATTTATCATGACCAGTAATACTTTCTTGACAGCTGCCAAGATTTTAAAATCTTCTGATGAATCAAAAAATGCCACTACTAAAACCTGATGTTCATTAACAACAGCTTTCCCTTCCATAGACTCTCACTGTCTTAACCACGATAATCTGTTAATCCATGTTAATTTGATAATCCTAAATGTATGTCAAAGTGTAGCCCAGAGGAAACAGTTTGGCAGTTAAAAGAAATAAGGTTCTTAGAATTATCTAGAAATAGAATTTTCATTAAGCGAAAAAAATAATCCACATTTTAGAAGTTAATTTTCATCTTTTGTAAACGGTGCGATTTAACTGTAAATTACATCACTGAAAATTTTAACTAGCGCTACAAGTTGAAAAACCAAAAAGATGAGTTCTGCCAAGTTACTGGCCTATTAATCCCATATAATCCGCATCCTTAAAATAACGTCTTCAGAAGGATTGGGGCTATATCCATCTGCTCAAGCATTGAATATTTTATTACGTCTTACAGAAACACCAACACATTATAGAAATGTCATCTACAGAAATGTCATCTAGTGATGTTTTAATTCTTTCTGTATCTGATTAGCTGAAGACATCTCTGTTCCAGAGCAAAAGCTAGCAGGTAAACTAGCACCCTATTTCCATTCAACAGGCCACTGGAAGTTAGAATTTCAGGTAGGATAAAAGAAACACTGCCAAATTCCAGAAGCAAGAGTACCAGAATATGCCATCTACCTTTTCACTTGGTACTTAACAGTGATGTGGCTGCAAACCCCAGATGTCATCCAGCTTGTTACATGGGCAGTGCTTGCAGGGGGGTTTCCTTGAACCATGCTGATAACAGCACCAGGATTTAATGGGATGCTTGGTGACATAATAACTGTGTGAAAAGGAGATGCCACACAATCCATCAGGTAAATTACTGGTTCCTTATGCTCATCTGCAAATCAAAGACAAAAGTCTTGTCCATCAAACATATCAGAGGATTAATTCCTTCTTCATGGATTGCCACCTTTTCTTATTACAATAGAATAAACCAGTGGGGCACACATTTAAAAACCAACACAAATATAACAAATCAAAGCCAACACAACCTATCAGAAGAGAATTTTATATCTTCAATTCACTTAAGCAAATAGCCAAAGCTACTTATCTCAGAGGAACTAAATCTCTAAAAGAGTCATAGCACTTCAAAGATGCATGTCTGGACCCAGGAAAACATTTCTGAAGTTCAGAGATGTCTTGTAATTTGAGTGGACTCTAATTCTCACCAATGAAACCACATTCCTTGCAGAACTATCATAGACATGGGCATTTAATTCCACTCAAAACAACTGAGAAACCTAATGGACTTGCATATTAGGCAGTCCCTTTTTATATGCCTTAGTTTTCAGTTTAGGATTAATGGTAGACAGAACAAAGTAGGGTCTGATAAACATTTACACTCCAGTAGCGAAAAATGGTCTTAAAATGGACATCAGCGTAATTTCAGTGTAACCAAACTCAAGGATAAAAGGTCAATTCCCAAAGATTTAGACCCATGTTATCAACTCTCTCCACTCACGGAAACTACAAGAACTTGCAAGTAACAGTGATGAAAAACTGGTTTTTTATACAAATGCTACTAAAAACACACAGAAATCAGTAGAAAATTATAACTACTTTAAACCTAGCTGTTGAATTTTATGGTAAAGATATAATTTTCTGCTAAGTTTTATAGACGTGCCCAGAAATAAACCACCAGGCCTCTATTGAGTTTTATAGGGCTTTTCTGTCAAAATTACAAACAGTGGTATTCAAATAATACTTGTGGATCAGTCTGCCAGCAGCCCTGAAGCTAAAACTGTATTGCATAAACCAGGCATTGAATAATTTGGGATAATGAACAAATTCATAAAAAGTCAGTGGCTGTTTGTGAACAGACAAAGTGGTAAATTCATTGAATAAAAAACTCCCAGCTGTGAATAGTTCACCCAACTTTACTGCTTTGCCTTTAAGGGACTGCCTGAAGGGCTTATAACTCCACAGCATTCTTGCCAGGTAATTTGTGCAGCATTTTTTAGCAACAGTTAAATTAAAAAGCCCTTATGGGAAAAACTCAATGAATTTAATAGAGATGAAATCAATATGGTTCTGCAGAAATTACTCCAAAACCTTCAGTTAGATCCTATCCCCCAGTCTCAGCCCCTTTACAGAGCACAGTATGGTCAAAGCAGCATAAGAGGATCCTGAAGTGATTACAACTGCAGGGAGTCTCCAGGGAAAGCACTTGTGAGACCCTGTTAGAGTGTGTTTTGCACTTAAAAAACACACCAGGAACAAGAGGACAGCATGAAACTGTAAGGAGTGAGGCAGTTCTTTGGACAACCTCAGGATGTTAACTAGGAACCAAATTATACCAATAGCCTCTCCAATAGCTTAGCGCAAGGAAAGCTAAAATGCTTTTCAACTTCACATTTGAGACAGTGTTCTTCCTCTGGAACAGTCAGGTAGCCCAGAGAATAAAGGAATTCTACCTCAACTAAGGCCCACAGCCAATTTAATATTCCCACAGAAAAGCTGGCCCTCATGGCTCAACTCAGTAAAATACTGCCTTTTGCCACTCCCTTACACTTAGCCTGCTTCACTTGATAGGAAGGTAATATGGAGAAGTCAATAATATAGAAAGCAGGACAAAGCCCACCCTTTCCCAGATGAATAAGTGCATCCTGAAAATCCTAACTGAGGCCCAAGCAATGAAAGCAAGCACAGGGGGTGCAAGCCAACACTGACAGAGCCTCGAATACAGGGAGATCCTAACCAAATTCCATTTAGGAACAAAAGCCTCACAATAAACGTGTCTGGGGTGGCAAGAATAGCATTAATAGTAAATTGTACCCTATTTTTCACTAATATTAGCTCAGATTACATGACAGTACACACCCACCATCTCCTGTATTCCATTTCCACAGAGCTGAGAAGTCAGACAGTTAAGTCCAACAGGTGGAAAGGTGGTGCTGCACCTAAGAATTCCTGATTTTAACGGTAACTATGCTTTCTGCTTCCTGGGACACCATGCAAAAAACACACTAAAGTCTGAAAGATACGCTGGTTAGCACAGAAATTATAGCAGCACCTTAGACATGGGGGGTGGCAGACACAACCGGAAGACTCTCTCTGCAAACAGTTATTCAGTTGCAAGGGAAAATATTTAAATTTTTGTCTCTTAATTTTTACACTTTCTCCTCATTAGCTTTTAAAGCTTAGTTCTAGTATCCAAGATCACCTAAGTGGATGACCAAGGGAATAAAGTGCAGCTGAAATCAACATGCTCTTAGGAGCTGTTAGATTTTGTAGCTTTGTTTAGTAGTAAGCACATTCATTAAAGTGCAATTACCACAATAATAAATACAGATATTACTAATTATAATACTAGATTTTAAATGCAACTTGAGTGTCTCCAGTGGCCTTTAAAGTGGTGTAATACCACAGCCAATTCAAATTTAATTAAAACTATCAGTTTTATTTAGTCTACATTTAGAGCTAAAAACACTGAAGAAATACAAACTTTACAGTCATTCTATAACTTTATTCCAAATACTCATATTAGGTACAGGGAAAATCTGAATATTTATTTTGATAAATAACTTCATTTATCTTTTTGCCCATCTATGCTTACATGTCATCTTATTCTTTATTTTGCTTAGAGCAGAAAAATGCACACACTTCCCTTTTCTTAAGGGATGCACATGCATTTTTTCACTCAGTGCTTAAAGAATTGGACAAATAAATCCCACTGGTAATTATAACATGTAATCTTATCTGAACTTCAATCTGTTGCCCTAAAAGTCTCTCTTGTGACATCTAAAAGAGTAGACAGATACAATGGAAGATTTCTGGAATATCTTCTGCTGTCCTACATCACACTGAAGCCAACAGCAACAGCACTAGTCTCAAAATTGCCATAAACTTCCAAGCATAAAGCTTTGATTTTTAAAGGAGTCCATGAAAACTGACTCATTCTTCCATCTTTTTGAAATTCCCAGTCCGCACCCCTATTTGTGAGGAGGATTATTTTTATTTTATACAGTGGTAGTATTTAGAGGCCCCCGCAGAGATCAGGGCCCTGTTGTATTAGACACTGAGCAAGCACAGCAGTAAGCCTGTGCTCTGGGAAACTAGCAAAGGAGAGCGAGAAGGGAAGCAAAGACACAAGGAACTGGTTTGCTCAAGATCACACAACACATCATTAACAGGCCAAGACCTTCTGTCTCTCTGTGAGGTTAAAGAACTAAAGATCCCCAACATGAGGTGAACTTTTAGCACTGAAAAATGATACTTTCTAACATTTATGTAGCAAAATGTCCTTTCACCTGACTGTAAGAACACAATATAATGAATATTGTCAGACAAGATACTGGTTTAGAATACTCACAGCTCTGATCCACTATGGAAATGCTGATACTCCTCCATCTAGCTTTCAAAATAAAGGCAGATTTCAGGATCATGTACTAACCAAAGAACTTGCTGCATGTGTTAGCATATAGTGCCTGTCTTTGGTTCATTTTCACTCCATCATATCCAGTCCTCTTCAAGAATTGTAACTATTAATACCAATTTGATATTTTCCTGGAAGATAAACTTGCACTATCTCTCATAACACAGATGTAGTCCCACTAAAATTGTAATGCTGCCATTGATTTCAATGGGAGGAGAACCAAGACAGTGCAAAGAAAGGAGACGAGGATTTCAGTATCACAGGTACTACATGACCTGACTGCCTCAAATGGCCATTCCCATTTGCTCAGTACAGCATCAAGCCTCAAAGAAAGCATAAAATTGGTTTCAAGGCAGAAGTATATGTTGAGTAGCCCTTAAAAAATGCTGTTCTCTAAAATCTGAGCAGGAAAAAGCCCTACAAGTGGCAGCAGTTCATAGAATCAGAATCATAGAACAGTTTGAGTCGGAAGGGACCTTCAAAGTTCATCTAGTCCAATCCCCTGCAACAAGCAGGGACGTCTTCAATAGATTAGGTTGCCCAGAACCACACCCAGCCTGGCCTTAGATGTCTCCAGAGATGGTTGTACTTAATCTGTCAAGCCAATTATTACAGCTTTTCCTAGCAGATTTTGAAGTTCCAAACAATGGAGCAGTGAAGGATCTGTACTAGATTGGCTAAAATCTGTAGCATTTATTGACTCTTTGCTAAAGACCATTAAGGCCCAGATGGGATTTAAAAGGCAAGGAAAAGCCCAGGCTTACGTCAAAGCTTTTATCTTTGCCAAAGAGTGGCCAACCATCTAGACATTTATGAAGAGTTTATAATTTTATTTCTTAAGTATGTTTTCTAGAAAAGCTAGCAAGTGGCCAAAGTTTAAGATAAATATGCCTTAATACAGTGTTCATTCTAGCCCAGAACTAGGCCAGAAATAGAGCTACATAGTTTTGTTATCACTGATTGGTCAAAAGTATCTTTTAGTTTAGATTTAATCAAAGATGAACATTAAAATAGCAACCATTCTAAAAGGTTCCCTTTCTAATGCCACATTAAAGCACTTCACCCAACTGCAAGAACCACTGTATGACTTAGTTCTTTTCCAAAAATTGTAAAATTTCCAGCAAAAAAGTGTTCAGGACACTCTTCAAAGCATTAGTCTTTCTCAGAACCATGTATCTGTTCTAACTGCACTGTGTAATCAGTCAAGGAGTCAAGTGCACTGAAAGCAGGAGAGGTGTGGTGCTGGTTGTGTCACAAAAAAATTACCAGGACTAAGTGCAACCCAGGATGAGATGGGTAAGGTACAGAAACTCATCTTAGAAATTACACAACAGAAAAAACCTTGATCAGCAGGGCAGAGTGCATAAATGTGCACATGAAGGGATCATAAGAAACAGACTGACTGCTGGCACTCACCCAGCACATGGAGGTCAAACCACAACCTCACCTGCTTGCTTACCTTCTTTAGGCATGGAAGTTAGGCTCACCTTCTCATGGCTCCACCTTATGTCAATATTGCTTGACCAATAAGTGCTATTTAAACATCATTCCTAATCAGCATCAACTCAGCAGCTAAGGGACTTGCTGTTGTCACACTTCTCAGTATGCTGCCATGGACAATGCTTGCTGCACCACTGTAAGCAGAGGGAGAAAAACCCTCACAAGAAGGTGAGGTCATACAAGACACACTCAGTGTATAGCATCAAAGAGATTGCAGCTGGCTCAGTGGGCAGTCAGCAAAGAAAATCCCAGGGTCAACAGCTGAGGTGATATTCTAAAATTCTTCCAGCAGCCCTTGAAGCCAATTCACATCTCTCCCTCATTCAAAATTACAGCCGGTAAGTCAGCAAAGCTTAACCACCATAAGACTGGCAACTGAAAAGCAAGTTCCCTGGACTAAGACATAGAAGGAGATCAAAATGAACATCAGAATAGCAGCTTGCCAGCAGGAAGACTTAAAAGCTTACTTTCTAAAGAAAATTATACCATCTGATACAACTTAAGAACAAAATTATATTTTTTTTTTCATTTCTGTCCTTTAAAAACTGTTCTAGTGCTGACTAATAGCTACGTTCTACTTGACTGAATTGCATCCTACCTGCACAGTGAGTATGCTGATACCAAAATTTCACTTACATCCAGTGAGCTTAATCTGGCATCAGAAATAAAACTTTATTGGAATTTGGATGTGAAAGAAAGATTCTCTCAGGTATCCTTTTAACATTTGTTTGGCAACTATCACTGGCATTTTTTTAAAGGATTTTAAGTCTAGAACCAAAGCTGTTTATTATATTGACACGACAGTCTCCAAGCAGGGTTTATTCAGTATAAACCCTTGGGCTGTGCAGACTGAAAAGGCTCAGATTCACTTGTCAGAGAGGAGGAAGAAGACACTGACAAATGCTGTCAAACAACAGACTCGTACCACAGTAGAGATCATTTCTTTGATCAAGAGAATCACATCCTGATTTTCTGTAAATACCAGCACTCTGCACTATCACAAATTGTGATAACAGTTTAACACCGAATCACTACTGAACTTATTTACTTATAATAGCTGCTGCACATAAGGAAGCTGGCAACAGTTTTGAATTTTCATTCATGTGCAAACCCTCCCTAAAAAATCTTAAATATTTAATGGGTCAAAGTAAAACAGCAACAAAAGGAGAGATTGGGGAAAGCCACACAAAACATAGGAGGCAACAAATCTTTAAAACAAATGCATAGAAGATGGGAAAACTGCCTCAAATGTAGAGTTGAACCTGGATATTACATAAAATCCAGGAAAGATGTTAATATAAAAGGAAGGATATCAGCACCTTCTGGCACTTCAGTTTCCCATTTCACTTCTTCCCCTGAGCTCAAGGGGGTACTGGGACATACTATCCTGCCTTGTGATCTACTCAGGCACTCTGACAATTGGCACCTTCTGAAAGGTCAGTTTCTAAAGGGGGTGAGATCTTCCCAAACCAACATAACCTCCCCTACCCATTAAGCTGTTGTGAAAACTTTTGTTCAAGAAATGGAGTATTCTATTTTGATAAAATATAAGATACACAAGCGAGAGGGAAAGGAGCTGGATTAGACTGAAAAGTGCCTTCAACATTTGGCCACTGGCAACAGCTCCTACCCTGACATCACAGATCACTGCTATGGATGATGCACTGAAGTGTCCACTTGAAAGAGAACGCAAAATCCCAAGGGTCATGATTGATGGTGCAATGCAAGTTGTGTTTTGAAAGCCCCTACCTGTGTTTAAACATTGGTTACTTGCAAACCATGTGCCAGTGGCTATTTTTTGAATTTACATGTACAACCTCACAGAAACATTTACTCCACATGAAAGACAGCATACAGTATGTCACTGTGGTTTCTGGTTCCACTCTAACGATGTCAGTCATACCTTTACATTTACTTGTGAGCTTGCCAGTTCCAAGAGGACTACAGACAGTCGTCACAGGATGCTGCTCTGACGCCACTTCAGGTTACCTTTACAGCTATCATTCTGCTGGCATTTTTCTAAGCTTTCTAGTTGTAGAAAGACTGAACTTAACACATTCTGCTGGTTAGCTTTCCTGGTAAAGGTAACTAAAGCATTTAAAAGTTTACTAAGTCACAGTGACACATCCAGGAAGAACGCAGCTGGTGAGGCTGCAATGCTGGGTCACAAAACAACTTGATCTAGTGCAAATCCTTACTCATCCCAACAAGTTTTACAGTGGCCACATACCACCTCTAAAAGCTTTCTGGTTTACTTCTGAATTTATTTCTGGTTTTGGACCCAGACACACCACATTAAGATGTCTAAAAACAGAAGTTAAAAACAATGCAAGACTAACACCAATGCCAAAACAACAAGTCTTTAGTTACACTAATTCTGATTATTATAATAACTACAAAAAGAATCCCAGTTTTCCCAATGGACAGAAAGTTTACAAGTAATTTGAGTTATGTCAGACAAGTCATGGATGAGAATCTCAGAACAAGTGTCTCTGCCTTCTCTTGGGTTTCAGGTAATCCAGCCTAGGAGTTACTGGTTACTGCATTCTCCTGCTGAGAAAGTGTCAATGTCATGCATAAACACAGAAGTTTTCCAAGCAATAATTGATGTAAAAAAAATCTGCACTTGCATTTGTTTTTCTTTAAAACCAGGAATTCTGATTTTTCCAAAATAACAAATTTAAATTTGGTCTGCCTCATAATTACTTCTGTTGTAACTACTTTTCTCATCATTGTTCTATGAACAGTGGTCCCAGTAACTCATAATTAAGTTTGTAAACTTTTTATACATTGAAAGAAAGCCTGTAGGAAAAACTCCTAACAGCAAAATTGCTTCAAGCTGTTACCTCTTACCCTGTTAAATGAGCTGGTAGCAATAGTGCTGGAGAAATCTCATGATGTTTAATCGTGTGTATACTTAGTGAGGTGTTTTCATATTTCTTTGGTTTGCCAAGACTGACTATGATATTTTGGAACTCTCCTGGACCTAACTGAGATGAAATAATACCTAAGAATACTGCATCATCAAAATACCTGTCTCATTTCTGGGCAGTAGTTTAATTGGGGCTTTCAAAGATCACCCAGAATATTCAAGTAATGGCAAATATAGCTCTTGTCCAAAGAAAAGGTGACCAAATGCAGTCCAGCCTCACAAAGAATCTAAAATGCAAGGTATCAACTTACATCAGAAAGGATGGAATTATCCAGGTGAAATGAAGCTTTAAAATACAGTTCAATGGCTCAGGCTACTCCTTTATTTTTCTCTGAAAACACCTTTTATGGACAGATGTCTTAGAAAGATGGCCAAGTTCTTTCTTGTTCTTACAAAGGACACAGTCTATACCCTTGAGCTAAATATAAGGCTCAGTTATAACAGAGACTGGATAGAAGTTCTGGATAACAATCCCTCCTGGATTATGCCTCTCTGTTTTCACAGTTCTGGAGCCCAGTGCTTCCACACAAGTTAACCAGAAACACAGCCCTCACTGTCAGCAACAGTGCTAACTTCAATATGATTCAGCCATCAGCAGAGTCATCCTCTAAACTCTTACTGTTTCAGTGGGCATTTCCTATCAGACAAGACTGTGGAACATCAGCATATATGGCACAGCATCCTCCTTGTGCTGCACAACACTTTCTATTGTATATTCACAGCAGACCACATAAAGGTCATCAAAAGCTAAGGAATACTGCTGATAAGCTGCCATGCCTGTTCTGACTAAACTTAACCCACTGAAATAATCAGGGTAGCAGGGGAGTATCTACCTTCAAGGTGACAAGGTAAATGTACTGAAGCAGATTCACACACCAATCTGAAAGCCTCTGAGTGGATAGTTTAAAAGTCCAGGCAGCAATGTGCTCATAATTCAGATTTTGCTTAACTACCTCAGTACAAGAAAAGTTAGCAGAATACAAAAAATTAATTTTGATCAAGTTCTACATAAGCTTTCTGCAATTAACAAATAAAATACCTCTACAGCTTCTGCCTTACAACTGAACCAATGTTATCATCAATTTGATTTCG
>JANHGB010072939.1:0-26540 GCA_026283785.1 Coracopsis vasa
TGCCAGGGATAGGGCAGCCACAGCTTCTCTGGGCACCCTGTGCCAGCGCCTCAGCACCCTCACAGGGAAGAATTTCTGCCTAATGTCACATCTCAGTCTCCCCTCTGTCAGTTTAAAGCCATTCCCCTTGTCCTGTCACTACAGGCCCTTGTCAAAAGTCCCTCTCCAATACTCATGCAAAAGGGGTTACGCATTTCAAAACTGCTTGTCCTCCTCACTGCGTTTTAGTTGAGGGTATTTTACTTTCACTTTGAATAAAAAGTAAAACATCAGGAATGATGCACAAATAGAGTTTGGAACACAGCAATATCATAGACTGAATACGTAAAAAATGAGACCGCCTTTAAAACAGAAAGACACAAAAAGAAAAAACAAAGAGGAAAAGTCTCAAAAACTGTATGCAAGAGGGAATGAAATCTGGTCTCTGTAGCTGGCACCAAGCAGCCGCCAGGGTTCCGACCAATCTGGAAGACAATTAGATTCCAGCAGACAAACCAGTAAGTAATGATGATGACTGCTGATGCTGCAGACCGGAACTGGCATGCATTAGGTTAAGTAAGCTGGATGCAAGCCAGTATCATCGAACAAATGGCATGGCACTATCTGGAGGAATCTGAGGAGAGATTGCTAATATCTTAAAGGTGACCTTTCACACATGCTACCCCAGCATATCAGGCAATCCTCTTGGCTGTAGTGGAGGAAGTCAGCAGAGGCCAGTCTCCTCAAGTTATGAACTCCTCAGACAAATAGGATTATTTTTAAACTTATAATAATTGACAGCACCTCATTTGAGCAAAGTTCCCTAAGTGCTATATTGCTTTATTTCACCCCGTCCCCATTTTAAAGAAAACATAATCTAACTTTCCACTAATCATAATCATCCAGGCAAGCAGTGAGCTAAAAATAACCTGAATTTTTAGCTATATTGTCTATTAAGAAAAAATGTGAAATGTTTCCTAAAAGGGCAGGTGCATTAATGAATGCTGCCTCAGGATAAAGTAAAATTACTAGGAGTGCTCTGCTTTCCTGAAGGAGCTTTCCATAGATTATTTATAATTGAATGAAACTGATTACAGCATTTGTAAGAGAAACTGTATCCAAAGTGTTTCATTTCTACAAAAGCTGCATGAACAGGAAAAAGTCTCTACATTTCTATGAAGGGAAAAGAGAAGGTATCTTCTTTTCCCATAAGTAAACCAAACAGTAAATATACTGGGTACAAATCTCATCACTTGCAGCCCCAAAGTGTAACTGAGAATAGTATCCCAGGTTCTGAGAAGCCATCCCACAGCCGGAAATCCTGAAGCTGGGACTGAACTCCTTTCCGTTGCTTCAGTGAAAGAAATACAGCTTAATTAGGCTCAATTTCCTAAATAATGGTTATCCTCTGTAACTAATCAGTAAAGTTTTAAATCAATATCAGACTAATGCTTGCTCGAATAGTGCAACATACTCTGTCTTCGAAATACAATCTTGCCCTGCCGACAACTGGAAAAGCTAAAGGACTGAGGATAACACACACTGGCATGTAGTTTTTCTTTTCAAACAGAAAACATCCTTTGCTATCCCACAGAAGAGTCCGTAAAACAGCACACAACCTTGTTCTGTGCACAGAGATATCACTATTGAGAGAAAACAAAGATAACTTTGGGGAAAAAGAATTAATGTCACTTCAAACAACAGCACCTTCTGAAGTCATTCTGAATGGAAGAAGGTAAGTGTTTAAAGATACTGCTGGGGAACTGACAAAGACGCTTCAGAGAGATGCTGCTTCTAAATCAGCCAAAGCAGCGCACTCATGGAGTGTATCTGTAGTTATCTGATATTCCCCTGGATTGTGAATTGTACCATCAGGAAGCTAAGCAAGTGCATATTAATTAGGAGGCCAACAAATGCAATGCAGAATTATGCTGTAGCATCTTGTAACATACTGCAAACACTGCAGGAGATATCTATAACACTGGGTTTGCTGAGATTAGTCAGAAAGTTTAACTACATCCCTAATTACTTCTGTGTAATCAGTAATGAAGCTGTGTGTTGTCAGATAAAACTAATATGGACGCACTTTGATTTTCATTTCCCTTCTAGACACGCAATAAAAATAACATTTGAGTGAAAATAAAAGCAGATGCAAGAACATAGTTCCTGATGTGTTCTAGGTTTAACACTTCTTTATAGGATACATTATGAAAGTACCAACTAGGCATGAGCACAATGAAGACCTGCTGTTCTGCAATGCGTGTAGGCTCCAATGCCTACCCTGCACTACTCAAGAACCTGGAGAAAGCTTCTCTTAATTTTTCATGTTTATCCTTGGACGTCCAATAAACTAGCAAACACAAGTATCATCAATGAAAAGAAAAGGAGAATCTGAGGCAGTAAAAACTGAAATAACTACAAACACCAAGGGAAAATGTTATCAGATCACTAGAAGTGGTTCGGGTTTTTCTATAATCTACGTATTATAATGACTGTATGTCTGGCTCTGTCAGGTGCTCTAAATTGAAGAGAACTGTGATATTAGGTAACTTGGAAGGTTACAAACATCCAGGCATTCTTCTCCTAGTAAAATACTGCCTTACTTCATATTACCTTCTGCCACAGCTTCCCTCTGTAGACTCTTTGAAGTACATCCTATGGTGACCAAAGTGATACAGGAATGAAATGTTCAGATTTGTGCATTTCCTTCTCATTTGCTCTCTGCAAGAATTCCTCTACTTTCAAGACAGGCAGATCTATCTACATCTTTTAGATCAGTCTTTACTCTGCTTAAGGCCACACTGCTACAATTTTTCCATTGACAGTCATGTTGAACTTCAAGCAAACGTAGGCAGCTGCAGCCATTAGTCATTTCAGTAATTTCTGGTCTAATCTTCAACAGATGAGAGAACACCTGCCAATCATATACTGCTATTATTTATGAGACAGCTCTACCATCCTAGTTCTTTCCTTCTTAAGCTACCACTTACAAAAATGGATCGACTTTAAGTGTATTTTCATCTTTTACTCATGTAAATGCTGTCAAATATGCCTGATTTTTTTCCATGCTTCTTCTCTAACTTTTGTATGACAGATGTACTCAGTACAGCATTGACTTTCTGATGTCTCAGTCAACACTATAGTAAAGGGACTATAGAATTAGGGACTTTAATTTCTTTGCCTTTATTAAGAAAGCAAATTTTCTATCCCCTTACTCCAATTCCTGTGGAATATCCACAACTACAAGCATACACCAGGGAAACACTGCTTCTAGAGTTAAGGGAGCAGATGTTTTAGAGTAAGAAAATACATTGTTGACATTCAGCATAATACACCCCAGCTTTCTGTTTAGAGAATTTTGCACACAAGCCAGAGCTATCTGCTTTACAGGGTTGCTTCTCAAGGAACAAACTTCCTCCCCAAGTCTTTAATTTCAAAGCAGACTCTACTGAACCCAACTATTAGACACTCTTCCAACAAGGTTGGAAAAGACCTTTAAGATCATCAAGTTCAACTGTTCCCCAGCACTGCCAAGTCCACCAGTAACTTATGTCACTAAGAGCCTCGTTTACATGGGTTTTGAATGCAGAAGACCTTCTTCGTAATATTCAGTCTAAACCTCCCCTGGCACAGCTCAAGGCAATTTCCTCTTGTCCTATCCCTTGTTCCTTGGGAGGAGAGCCCAGCCACCTCCTGCCTCCATCCTCCTGTCAGGCAGTTGTAGAGAGTGATAAAGTCCCACCTGAGCCTTCTCATCTCCAGACTGAACATCCCAGGTCCCTCAGCCATTCCCCATCACACTTGTGCTTCAGGCCCTGCATCAAGCTCCACTGCCCTTCTCTGGACCAGCTCCAGCACCTCAATGTCTCTCTTGTAGTGAGGGGCCCAGAACTGATCACAGGATTCGAGGTGCGGCCTCACCAGTGCCCAGCACAGGGTTTTCACGGACTATTAAACAAAGCTCTAGTTGAAGACTAAAAACTGATACAAGGACAACACCAATTTGTTTAAATGTTTATCCATCAAATAATGAAAGTGATAAATGGGAGTAGTGAATAATCAGAGAGCACTTACTGTAGCAGAGAGCTGTGGTCCATTCAACTGTGCAAGCAGGATGGCTTCATTGATGGAGTTCCAGATTCCCATCAGTGCAATTTCCACATCATGTGAGGCAGCCATTTCATTAGTCAGATATTCCAGCGTGGAGATATACTCTCTCCATTGTGAATCCAGTTCTGATACACTGGCCAAGCAGCCCCTCATTACATTTAGACAATATCCAACACAGGGCCTGATGAGTGTCAGGCCCTGGCAATGTGGGCAATACTGCATCTTCACTAGAGCTTTGCTACATTCCTTCGTGAGAGCTGCATGTTCAGTAGTATTTATCACTTCAATGCCCAGATTGAGGGCCTGGCTGAGCATCCTACTTGCCCAAAGAGATTTTGACAGCTCCGTAACCATGTTTTTAGAATAGTGTCCAAAAGGATTTATGTCTTGCCTTGTAAGCCGTAGACACTCTGTATAGTCCTCTGATAAATCTGTAATTCCTGGGTTTATTAGCCGACTATACACCAGGGGAAAAAGACTGTCAAAGAACCGTAATACTGCACTTTCCACTGTAGACTCCACACCCAGAATGTAGAGAGAGATGTCTGTAAAAAGTTCTTTAACAGGCTCTGCTGCTTCTTTTGCCATTGGTCTGTAAGCTGTCTCAAACAGGGAACTTGTGCGGTTTTCAGCAAAGCGAAGCAAGGACTCAAAGGCCTCTAAAAAGGGGCAAGGGAGAAAAAGAACTAAAGGTTAATAGCAAGTACCTGACATCTTGGTCACAGGACTAATATTGTCCTGAACAAGAACATCACTATTTATATGAAATCTGCAATATGAATACACTGATAGTTAATGCAGCTTTCATCAGTAATATGATTAAAGACAACTAAATATTACATAAGCATAACAAAGTCAACAGGTAATACACACATTTTCTTTAAAGAAGATGACTGTATTCTCATTGGCTAGACCCTAACCCTAACTCTAGAGGTCAATAAAGGACCCACAGAGACCCCAGAGGGCACAGGCAGGGTCTATGCAAGACACATTTTGTAACTGATGCTGCATTTGGGCAGATCAACCAGATCCATTTCCACAACATTCCTCTAGCTCAGTGAAAGCTTGCTGTATAACTGAATGCAAATCAGAGCTGAAGCTTTTGTTTCCAAATGCTCTAAGTGGGTGGCTAAGAGGCCAGAAGAGAGCAATCCACACCATTCCCCCTGCTTTCTTCAGAAGCTCCTCAACAAAAAGCTTCTGCCACAAATCATTCATGTACTCCTCTGGACAGCAAGCAGTGCCAGTCCAGGCAGGAGCCCGATCACTTTATACCTCCTGAGGACTGGCCAGATAATGGGGTTTTGGTCTAATCCTACTCTACATTCATCTGAACATCACAATGCCATTCACTGCAGCGCAGCACAAACTGAAGTCGCCCAAAGACCAGCTCAGCAAAGAAGCAGATATAATACTGGAAGTCAAGATTAGCATACACTGCAAAGTTGTGGCAAAAAGCTGCTCAGTGCACTCCTCTATTACATCTCCCTGGGTAACTAACTTGCTTGTTATGATAAGCATTACAATCCCTTTACCACAAAGCATGATTTAACTAGACAGATAATACAGCATATCTCATTGTGTGTTAATCATCAGTATTTTACACACACACACACTGTATCCTTCTGCCAGAGAATCACTTCAACATTCCCACTGGTATTACAGCAACTAATACTCAGGAAGTGCTTATAAAAAATCTTAAGAAATTTCAGAAATACACTTCAGTTGAGAAGGAAGGAAGTTATTTGCAGGCAGAGCAACAGCTTGCAAGATTCAGACTGAAACAGACTTTTAAAGCTGGATTGAGGATAGAAATACTGACACAACCTACCCTGTACTGCAGTTACCTGTGTGCTGCTGCACACCATGAAGAGTTTTTTGTTTGCCACATCACCCCTGTGTTTATCTGTAGAAGAAATCTGAACACCAGTTTTGTTTATCACACTAGAAAGGTAATGGGAATATTCAAATCATGAAAACAGTGTTTTAAGTTTCCTCCTTCAACTACACATGCTCTCTTACAGATACTTAGCTTATCATTAGATTATGGAAGCAAGGACTGTCTCCCACAATGCCAGCTATAGGGTTCAGATGAAGAGCATTAGGAGAGTAAACAACTTCCAACTGGATTATCAATCAGTCCAAATCCACCATCTTTTCTTTCTATAGGTCCAACACAGCAATGTTAGGTCACTGTCCCACGGGGCTGACAAAGTAAGACACCCTTGCTAACACCATGGCTCTCCACTACATTAGTAATTCCTTACACTCAGCAAAAATTGGATGCACACTGAACTTAAAAAAGCCCTACAGACTTCCAAGGAAGGAAAAAACAAACCCCTTCTATTATAAACATTACTGAAAGGATTTAACAATGGTCAATAAACTAAAAGTAGAAGCAAACACTAAAACTATCTATACAGAAATAACATCTGTGTACATTTTAGATTTGAATGTAATCATGAAAGAAGAATGAGAAATTTAAGTAGCTCTGTTATTTGTTTGGTCTCTTAGGACCACACTAATACTTGGCTCCATTCCCTTCAACATCTTGCATTTATTACAGTTACAGGACAAATGAAAGCTACAGTTTGTTGAACAATAGCTTCCTTTTAATGCTTTCAAGTCCATTAAATCTTCTGCATCTTTATGGCTTGCCAAAATAAAGGACAATATATTAATATTTTGCAGCAGTAGAATTTAAATACATACTATTTGCAATTTGATGCCTAGACAACAATGTACAAAGCAGGAAAATCACACCCAGCTACACATCTACATGAAAAACAAATGTTAAAATTCAGAGTTCTGCAATGATCTCTAAATGCATCTGATATGAACAAAGAGTGCTCAAAAGCAGCATTAAACAAGATGAAGAGGTAGATTTTTTTAGGTCTCAAGATTACTTGAAAAGCACAATGTAAGTGCAAAACAAATTATGTCACGTTTGCGAAGACAGCACCTGAAATCGATTCTCATTCATTAAGATGCATTTGAAAATAACTTGTAACTTTCAGTTGAATTTCTATTTTGTGACATTTTGCCAGTAGCAAAGAACATCAACCATTAGAAGTTTCCTTATTTAGCCTGAATTATTCTGCTGAATGTAGGCCCTTTATTAATACTTTACTTTTTCCCATGTTCTACTGGTTTTAGAATGGGAGTCTTCCTATACATAAACACAGTCACTCTTGAGAAAGCTGACGAGAAATAATGCCCTAATACACATAGCAGCAGCCTTGTGGAAGTATGATGTCATAGAAGCATAGAATCATAGAATGTTTGGACTGAAGGGACCTTAAAGCTCACTTGGTTTCAACCCCCTGCCACAAGCAGGGACACCTTCCACTAGACCAGATTGCTCCAAGCCCCATCCAACCTGGCCTTGAACACTGCCAGGGATGGGGCAGCAGCAGCTTCCCTGGGCACCCTGTGCCAGTGTCATCCTGGAGCTTTCTCTTCTCCATGCTGAACAAGTCCAGCTCTCTCACCACCTCATAGCTGACACTACACCAACACTTGCACAAAGAACTGTAAGCTTGCTCCAAAACATCCTGGGTCAGAAAAAAACCTGAAAGCTCTCAGAAACTGGGTGAAGTGGATGCTTCTCTTGTTACCTACTCGCCTGTAGATGCTTTAACAGGGCAGAGTGCAGAACAGATTAAAAAGTGAAAAAGCAAAGTAAGTTTTGCAAGGGGGGGAAAGGGAAGCTTGAATTTGCTCACCTTGGCAGCAAGCAGGGAGTATGATGCCTTTAGAGCTAATCAGTCCTTCAGAATCTAGATCATAGAGGAAAAAAAAACCCAAAGAGCTTTCTATTACTGTGTGGAGGGGCAAGGTGTGTACTTAACCTGTCCATGAGTTTGTCTACACTGAGAGCATCAGACAGATCCTGTCATGTACCTATTGCTAGAAACTTGTTACTTGAAAAGTAACAAGTCTATGCCTCCTCCTATGCCCATACCTAATGGCTGTGGACACCACTGATTAATCAGAACTCACTGAGTAGGATTATTTTCAGCTACTATTAATCATCCTTTAACCTTTTGCTCAGTTCCAAGTGTTAATTTAGGGCTGTTTTTAACATAAGAAAACTTAGGAAAAGTTGCAATGGCTTTAAAGAATTCTAGCAGTGAGAACATCTCATGCAATTTGAGTTTCAGAGCAGCAGACCAACTATTGTAATCTGGTAATGCAGGCAAGGCTAAGACACATAGGAAAAACCAATTTCCAAATGGTCTGCTGGAAGAGTGACTTCCAATAACAGCAATAGGATTAAGTACCATCTGAAAACTTCTATCTTGGCATGAAAATCAGCCTTATTCATTGTTTTCTTCCACACAGACCTATTCTTTCAGCCTTGGCACAGCTGGGCTATCATATAGGAAGCAACCACCCCCTCAGCCTGCTGCCCCAGCCGGCAAACCACACCCTTTGCTGAATCAAACAGTCCTACAATACACCACCTTCTTTTTCTTCTACTTTCTTGTAAACTTCAACAGCTTCTTAAACTATACAATCTTGGACAGGGAGAAGGGGAGAAAGTATGCAGCCCATATTTTGGTGAAACTGATGAATATTGAAACCATTAACTTTGGGCTACTTCGGTATTTGATTCTGGAAGCATCAATAATAGAAATAACATCATCAAGTTTACAATAGGCTCACTGCTCCATATACTGGTGATGAAGAGGGTAGAAAAAAGGCAGTAGACACATAGGCTCAATAACAACAGAATGGTCCAATGATAAATAGCAATCTAACTTGATTTTGAGCTGCTCACTACTTTTTTTCCACCTTCAAACTTCTTGTAAATATCATGAATGAGCAGGTAATTAAGTTTAGCTGTTTATTATTTCTGCATACTGCCTTTCAGTACAGTTGTACATTATTTCATACACTGTAATTAGAGGGCGCAAGCTTTTTAAAGTGAGCAGTCTCAAGTAAAACTCAATTAGTTGACCAGCAGAAAGCTGGAGACCAGATGCGGTATTAACCTCTTATGACATCACTGAGCTTCCACTGCAAGATAAATAAAGCAAGTAGTTCTTTGGGGATATTTGTGCAGTAGAAGGCTGATGGACATCTAGCATCACCATGGTAAGATGATCTAGAAGAGTAGTAAGAGCCTTGAGGAATATGGCTGGATTTTTTACACAGCTGTGGTTATCAGTATTATTCTCCTTCTGCCAAAACAGTATTCCAAAAGATGATCCACATAATTCGTATCTGCCAAGTTCAAACCTGACAGCTATTACTTAATAATATCAATTCACAGTTTTAACAGGAGTTGGGCCAATGTAACTGAAGAATTAACTATGGCTGTCCAACAACATTAGCTTTGCGTTTAATCTGCCTTTACCACGAGTTTATAAATACAGTTTTCTATCTACAAGAGAAAAAAAACACAAGCAGTTGCGTACCTTAGGTAGCTAGGTTCTTCACATAACCAGTTCTTAAGACGTTTAACAGGCATCAGACTAGGAGCAGAAAAATTATTGTATGGTTTATTTTATCAATCACTAACATGGACAGCAATGACTGGACGCTCCGATAAGTAGCACACAATTCCCAAAATGGATTACAACACAAAGCACTTGCAAACCAGCTTTGAATGACAACTCTGTAACCATCAACATTTCTTTTGAGATGGACCCACAGAAACAGTCTGCATTGCTTAAATTGGTCTGAGGTAACTATTATAATAATGTTTTTGCCACATAAACACAGATGTTTGTTGTTTTTTTTCCCAGGCTAAAACCCTGTGCACGGCTGCAAGGATCTACAGTGAACTTAGAAGTCATTATTTTTTGTTAGAAAATCAAGAAGCTTTCCAGTACAAATAAACACCAGCTTGAACAATATTTTCTTAAAAATTAACCCTGGATCATCACTTTATGGGATGAGGTAAACCCCCAGTGTCTTTGCAAATAAGGTTCTGTGCAGTGGGGTATTTTTTGACATATTTGAGTATTGTTACAAAAACAGTCAGCCCCAAACAATGTGTTGGACAGTAATTGAAGACTTGCACAGTGTTAGAAAGAATTTAGAATGGGCTCTAAAAAGTGGGCTGCCCTCAGCGTCATAGAATCACAGAATGATTTGTGTTGGAAGGAACCTTAAAGCTCACCTAGTTCCAACCAGGTTGCTTCAAGCCTCATCCAACCTGGCCTTGAACACTGCTAGGGATGGGGCAGCCACAGCTTCTCTGGGAAATCTGTGCCAGTGCCTCATCACCCAAGTCTGGCTTCTTCAGAACAGATATTTGATATACATATATGGCTGCAATTCCTCTGAATGAGCAGAACCCTCAGTGCTAAGGTCTGGCACGCTATTTTTAACCAATTTTCAATACACGGCAGTTTGGCCATTAAACTGCAACCATACGCTTCTCAAAACTCACGTGACTGTTACCAAAATACACAGTGAAAGATGAAGTTCAAAGATTAAAACTTCCAGGTAATTTCTTCCACAGATTGCTGGACAGAATAAAAAGGCATTACTTCTCTTTGTATTTCCCAGATTACTTTATCACAAGTACTTTTGGAATAAGATAGTGCATATAATATAGTTTAAAGCAGACTTGTGGAAGAATCTCTTCACAATCACAACTGCGGCATGGGCTGGCTTGAAAGACAGAAGCAGTCATAGACTGATAGAATCATGGAATTGTCTGGGTTGGCAAGGACCTTAAGATCATCCAGTTCCAACCCCCTGCCATGGGCAAGGACACCTTCCACTACACCAGGTTGCTCAAACCCCCTGCTTGCTCCAACCTGGGCTGTCATTTGTCATACCACTCTGAATGCTCTGGGTCTATATGGAATAAAAAACCCTCTTAACTGGAATCCATGCCTAGGTAAGCGTGAGAAAAACATGACAACATATGTAGGACATACACATACAAGTGTTCAGGAGCAAGGAAGTCATAGTAACAATGAACTACAATCACATGAAAACCAGAAAGGTCAAAAATCAATTAGGTGGGGACACAGCTAATGTACAAGTAAAATGTGGCTATGTCTTGATATTGTTAGTTTATATTGCTTGAGGAGAGGGACTAATCAAAAAATATTAGGAAAAACATGGCCAAAACCAGCTTCTGCTGACTTTCTGCATGAAAAACCATTGAGAACACAAAAGCTGTGCCAGGTACACTCGGTGCCAGGTACTGATACCAGAAAGGGACAGATGCCATCAGTAGAGAGAGGGCATTTATGTTGGTGGTCTGCTAGGGCAAATTTGGCACAATTGGGCTTGGAAAGCTAGTGAGCAAGGCCTGCCAAAACAACTACAGACATCTCTGTGTTGCTTGACTTACACAGTGAGACTGAGGATGAGCCATGAGGCACTAAGCACCAGGATGTTACCTATGGAGAAGTATAAAATATAAACTGTATCTTTAGAAACCAGATGTGACCAGATTAAAAAGTACTCTCTACAACTGGTCTATGGTACATTGCTCCACTGCATGTTCATATGTCCTGGCAGGGAGACACTTCAAAGTTGCTAGAAACTTTAGGACAGGGAAGAAGAAATTAAGGGATTTTATTCATATATCTCTGGTGTATTAAATACTGACAAGAAAGGAAAGTACAAAATAGTTCTAAAGACTTGCATTAGTTAAGAAGAAAGAACTGTGAAAATCTCCAAAGTCAATCAAGAGAAAGCAGGAAAATGTGTAACTCTTTTCATTCTTCTGTGAATCTTTTCATTAACAGAAAAGCAACCAGACAGGAGTCTCCATAGAGAATTTTCTCAACCTTCGGATTAAGGAGTTCAAGTGGCAGTAGGAAAACTAATACACTTCTTTCAGAAGGTCATGAACTACTTCATGATTTCCAGCTGAATTCGTTAGGTGGTCCATTACAACCTGTTTCTAAAAATCTAAGAGAAAAGTAGCTACAAAAGACAGGATTAGCTTAACAAAGATGAAAACAGGAGGGGTATTTTTCATGGGATATTTTAGTTCTTGTTTAGGTACCAACGCAGAAATACAAGCTACGTTTGAGTTCCATTAAAGAGCCAAGGTCAAAATTCAGACTTGAAAACATTTCCTTTTTGAAAATCTAGATTAAATCTGTATTTATCAACATCTTTAAAACAAAGAAAAGTGTTTATGTAGAGAAGAGCCATAATGCAACCCAGTGTGTTCAACAATGAAGACTCTACCTCAGAGCTGCCAGCTGGCTTGAGAACCGTGGTCCATGTGCCCACATGCCGAGCTTCCAGCCCTCAGCTGCAAGAAGGAAAAGGATCATTACCCTTCAGGGCATTTGGACACTGAGTGCCAGCCTTCAGAGGCACAGGGTACTTCTAATGTGTTCAAAAGCGTTGGCCACAAAACATTTCACCTCTCTCTGCTGACTCTGGATTGGGTTACACCAACTTCACTGCCCAGTACTGTGAACCTAACTTTGCCCACCCTTTTTTCTCAGGCATAGGGAAGTCTTTGCAATCTAAATAAAGGAAAAGATAAAAGCCCCATAGCTAAGTCTTGGTGCAGAGAGAGTCTTTCATACAAGTAGTCTTCTGCCAGCAATTTAATCAGTGGCTTTTATTGTTTTCAGACACTTGGACAACTCCTATCCACCAAAACCATTGACATACCAGCACACTGTATCCTCACCCAAATTTCAGCTGAAAACACTCTTGTGGGTATTATTCCATAGACCAGCTGCAGGCCACTAAATGGTTCATGTATGTGAGAGCCATTAGCATACCAAAAAGCACATAATCATCTAGATTAAAGGTAAAGGTATCAGTTTTTGATAAAAGATGCAGGCTTGAAAAACTAAAACCTTTCCTGTAACATCTATTTTTGTCTGACTCCACCTGTAGATTATTTTGCAAACATATTTGATATCATACCAACACAAGGTAATTGAAAGGACATGTTTGCTTGAGGAAACTGACCTTGTTCATGGACTTCTCTTACAATCAGAACAAAGAGTTTCACTAGACTGCTGAAGAAAAATAGCAGAAAAGACTTCATGCATGATTGCAACAGACACTGGAATCCAAATCACTATAAATTTAGGAAAATATTCTGGGTGTTGCCTTTTAAATGCACACACTTACAAAGCCTCTCTAAGTGGAAAAAAATCAAAGGTGGTTCAACACTTAATCCTACAAAAATAGATCTCATTTTCCTTTATAGTGAAGAGCCTCTCGATTTATCTTTAAATTCCTTCAAGAAAAGTGACTGGCATGTGTCCTCCATATGGTCAACAATGGCAGAAGTACAGATGCTGGTGATTTGATAGCTAACCAGATGTTTGTGGGGAAAATGCTCCAGTTATTCCTAAGGGAGAGCACATAAAGCCTGTTAGCACTAATAAATCAACACACCTATTTTTTCTCCTGAAATTCATTCCTTAGAAAATAGATGAAGGTAAGTTTTTCCAGTCACACGACATGGCCCATACACACCAGCGAAGACCAAAGACTAAAGCAATGAAACTTCTTATGTGCAGAAAATTGTACAAACCCTGATCAAAATAGTCACCACGACATCATATTTCAACATTGCCATGCATACCCAGATACCTTCCAACATGAGTAGGGCTTCACATGATCACAGAATATGCTTAGATTAAAGAAGTTGCATAGTTCCAACCCCACGATTGTATATTCATCCCTTAAGTGTACTGTGGTCAGACCACAAAACACGTCAGACATGTATTATATGTACTTGCAGGACCGTTTTCTGAATCCAGAGGGTCTCCCATCTCTGCAGAACCTGTTTATTCCTATATTAGAAAGGTGGATGCAATGGATTTTGTCCATTTTTATGGTACTCTTTTTCCCTAGTCTGCCAGAACTCCTGGAAAATGTTTCATAAAACCCTCACAGATCTTTGCTTCTCTTCCTGTCTTCTCACAAGAAGGAGCAGTCCTCTCAATCTTTACAACTGAAACTCATATTTTCAACTTCAGGCCTTGATTCACAAAGGTATTTAAGCAGAATATTTACCTGCTGAGGACAACTGATGTTCTCAATTATCTGAGTACAGGCCCAAACAGGGATAAAGGGTAGATATTTGTAGGAATGCATTACAGTTTTCTTCTACTTTCTCATGTTGCATTATCAAAGCTGTCACTGTATTGCTTCCTCTATTGCTTACAGGTATTTGGTACATTACAATGTAGGCTCGGTTTGCTTTGGTTCATTGGTGATGGAAACTCAACTACTGAAATACTATACTTTGAATTGAGAGTTAAACTATCACAGGTGTTGTATTGAAGTTTTAATATGCAATGGCTAAAACCTCTCATATATATGCAGCTCTCATAGGTCAAAGTTTTGCAATCTTTTACTCAACAGCTTAATGAAAACAGAGAGTTGCAAATAAATCAATCTGATAATGAAAGCAAATTAGCCATTACACTACAGCAGAATTCCAACACGAATTAGTGAACTGAGATTGATTGCAGTAATACAACGCTCTCTAATTACAATTCAGAGCTTCCCTTTCCCTTAGCTTTAGAGCGAGTTTAGCAAACAAGTATTCAGAACCAAATAGACAGAGTAGTTAAGTACTACTCTTTGAAGCCCCAGAACTGATTCCTCATTTTAATACTAATATTAAATACTAACTAATTCCTTATTTTAAGAAAGACTCTTTGGCATGAAACTTTCTCTGTATAACCCCGTAATGGGATCAATACCTTCAGAAGCACTGAAAAACTCTGAGAGGAATAACCATCCTACCAACCAAGGCAACTACTGGTAGACTGAAAATGAGAGGGTAACATATAAGGTATAAGAAATTCTGAGCCCTGAAGGAAACCACATTTGCTGCATTTTACATCCAGTTCAGAAAAGTATTTTGGCATACACTAAGTTTATCCTAGCTCTGCAATACAGCTCTTCATCCACAAAATCCCCATAAAACTTCAGTACACACTTAAGTTTTCTGCCAGGAAAGTGGATTTGTGAAATGGGGCCTTAAACTTCTCACAATCACTTGAATTCTGTAAGGCCATTTCAACCCCTCTGACAAATCTCCTCCTGCCTTGTTCCACAAATGTCAAATTGTGAAGAGTTTTGTCTTTCAGATCAATTTTGTATAATGACACTCTTCATAAGATGATGGAAAAAAATGTAGACTTGATCAATCTGTTCTGGGAAAGGTTAGCTCCTTGTGAATAGACTGTTTCAGCTGGAAGGGATCTACAACAGTCACTTAGTCCAATTGCCAAGTCAAAGCATGTTCTTAAGGGCACTGTCTAAAGGCCTCTGAAACACTGAGAGGCTTAAGGGCATCAACCACCTCTATAGGAAGCGCGTTTCAGTGTTTGACCACCTTCCAGGTAAAGAAATGCTTCCTAACGCCCAGTCTAAATCTCCCGTGGTGCAGCTCTGAACCAATATTCTGCCCTGAGGGAAAATTTTCCATTCTTATGGAAATATCATGCCCTAACACTTCTTTATTTTGCTTACGCTCTGCATTTCACCATCTGCAAACACATTATCTGGCCTGCCTGTGCCACTTCACTTTATGCCTAAACAACCTCTAAGTTTTAGGACATCACGATCACTGCATTCAGGTTTGCCACATTTCACCAGAGATGTCGTTTGTAACTAACTGCAAATTTCCTTATGAATTTTTGTTCAATAATTTTTACTGGAAGACCTACTACACATCTCATAGAATCATAGAACAGTCTGGGTAAGAAGGGACCTTCGAAGCTTCTGTAGTCCAACCCCTTGCAATAAGCCAGGACATCTTCAACTAGAACAGGTTGCCCAGAACCACATCTGGCCTAGCCTCGAATGTCTCCAGGGATGGTGCATCCATCACCTCTCTGGGCAACCTGTGCCAGGATTTTACAACCCTCATTGTAAAAAGTTTCTTCCTCAAGTCCAGCCTGAATCTCCCCTCTTTCAGTTTAAAACCATCACCCCTCATCCTACTGCAACAGGCCCTGCTAAAAAGTCTCTACCCATCTTTCTTATAGGCCCTTTTGCTGGTTCTGGGCAGTGTTATGTTTAGAAGCAGGGTCCATAGTCTAACCCTGCTAACCAACTAAAAGAGCTGTTACAACTCCCATGTCTCTGGGATAGCATTATTCCTACAGACATGCCTCACCTGGAACAAAGTTTAAAGGAGGCTAAATGTGACTGAAGCAAGTAAGGAACAGGAAGAACCCTAACAAAATTTATTCAACCCAGAAAAGTAAATTACTTTAAAAATCCTAGTCAGGCTCCACTCCTGTTCTTCCTTTCCCCAGTGCTGCCCTGGCCATGACTCTGGCGGGAGGCCAGAGAAAGATGCCTCCAGCTCAGGGCAGAGTTCCTATACTAAGCAGCTCCCTTTTTGATTTCTTAACCAGCATACACCAGAAACACAGGTTTCATTATCAGGCAGGTTAAGAATAGATGTCCTGCTACAGGCAGCTTTTAAATGAGAGTGTTTAGAGAAATAGATATGCAAACACTTGG
Source organism: Coracopsis vasa (assembly GCA_026283785.1). Classification (NCBI taxonomy): domain Eukaryota; kingdom Metazoa; phylum Chordata; class Aves; order Psittaciformes; family Psittacidae; genus Coracopsis; species Coracopsis vasa. Next base: position 16,537 of record JANHGB010072939.1, read on the forward strand.
AAAAACTTCCCCATCCTAATGGAGGGAAGCTCTGTAAGAACCAAGAGCTTTTCAATTCAAGACACTGTCAAAGCATCCCTGAAATGGAAACTCACTGATGCTGATAATCCCTCACTGTAATAGAGTAAGGCACAACTAGAAAGAACACACCAAACAGTAATTTAGCAAAGACTAACAGAGCAAGAGACACGGCCATTAAAATAAAAGTGGCATCAAGTGAAGGCGTTTCCAAATTTATAGGATATGACCTTGAGGACTGGTTTTTAATCTTATCTTCGGAGACGAGGTATAGGAGATTTGCTGCTTTCAACATGATGATGGAAGCAGAGAGCTCAGGATGGCAAAGGAGAAATTCATAGGAGCCCTTAATCTGATTCTGAACCAAACAGAATAAATCAGTATTTACAAGCCTTATGAAATTTGGAGTTGTTTAATATACTTTAGGTAATACTGATTCTTATGGCAGGTTCAAGAACATTATATGTTTCTGTACAGTATCTGAGCATTAATTTGCCAATCCTGAATACACTGTTCACATACAGTGCAATTTCACATTGGCCAAGACAAACATCCATCTCCATCTTCCTAGAGACAGAAGGCCTGATATTGCAATGGGACCTAGAGGTATGCAGAAGTATATACCCATTGGTCTTCCAAATCTGACATTTTATTTAGCAGAAAGCTGCTAAAATATCACAGAAATACCCAGAGAATATTCCGAAATTATTTTTGGATCTTGTGGTCAACTGGGACGGGATGTCATGGACTTGTGGGACAGAAAGCAGTCATCATGAAGGAACTGCCATGCAGGAGAAGTTGGAAGTTGATCCAGCCCCAGGTCTGATAGCACAAAATAGTTAGCATCAGATGCTTCCCACCAAGCTCTATGAAGCCCAGCAGTTGACAGCTCAGGGTATAGAATAACGTGCCCATGGGACCTGCTCAATCTCCCACAAGTCCTTCCTGTCTTTAATATACCACAAGAATTTCTTGTTGTTTGTTTTTATGTCTTTGACTCTTTGCTCTTCAAATTCCATTTTAGGCTCTTCAGTTTCCTTCTCACACTGCCCACTCTAGAGTGTGCCTCTGTCTCAGGATTCACTGGTATTGGATTTCCAGTTTCTGACAGCTATTTCTTTTGCTCAAATAACCTCCTGAACTTTGTGTTTAAGCATATGGATTCACTTGTCTTTCGGCTCCCTTTCTTAAATGGTGCTATTCCTATTTGCAGTGACAGACTGTGGTGTGCTTAAGTAGCTACTATGCCTACACTAAGATTTAAATTTCTATGCTTAATCACAGCTGCATATTTAAACAGTGTTCACATTGTTCCAGTAGTCAAGAGGGGACCCCCAGCACCTTGGTCATTATGTTTTCCAATCTCTGTAACCTAGGTTGAACCTCAGCTGTAAAACTCTACTGTATGAGACAGCTTGCACATTTAAATTCAAGTCTACATAAACCAGACCCTGCCTTCATCTAACTGTGGCAATTACAGTAGACAAGTAATATTAAGATCTCTGAATCAAATATAGCAATCAGTAGCATATAAATATCTGTCTATTATCACATGGACAAGCAGTTGACTGTTTAGCTACATATACTTGTGAAAGGGTGCAATAGCCAAACTTTCAAAGAGCCCTGGGCTCAGAAAACTGTAGCAGTGCTGGAAATTATTAACATTTTTAAGCAAGATTTGCCATTAAGATCCCTGAAGTTTGCAGAGAAGTGACAAATACAACTAAAACCTTCCAACTTCCTGAAATGTTGGCATACACCTCAGGCCACAGTACCCAAGCATGTGGGACTTTTTTCCAATTTCAACTAACCTGACAAAACACAGCCAAAATTAATGACAGACTGATTCCCTTGCTATAAAAATCATTCTATTTCTTTCAGAGGGGCAGCTCAGGGTAACATCCTTCTCCAACTAAAAGCATTAACATTTGTCCCCCAGTGAGATGCGCCACTGCATGGTGTCGTGGTTTCTCTCTCAATCAATAAACACACCATCCACAGATTAATGACAAAAGTAAATCGCCATGTATCATTCCTCTCACATCTTCAGTATCCTTCATGGGTTTGCCGCCTTCAGCCTCTCCTTCATTCTTCCAGACCATTCATCATGCTCTTTCCCACTCTCTCTGTCTCCTTATACCACAAAATGTCTTTTGCAGTCAAATTTTGGAACAGCTTTCTTAACTCTACTAATCCCTGTCTCAAGACCATTCTTCTTATAGCCATATGGCCTCCTCAAGTCTTTCTCTACCAGCACACCACTTCCTTATCACTTCCTTGAAACATTCATCCTGAAATTTTGACATTTCACAGTCCTTTCTGTTTAGCTACTGAATAACAGAGAAGTTACAAACACAAAAGAAAGAGTTAAATACTGGGTTCATACTGCTTAACCAACTGAGCTACATAGCTGCAAATAGACTGAAATGCACTAAATAGGGATTCAACATTTTGTATGAAACTTGTAGGTATAAATGTAATTTACCATGCTATCTTTTAAATGTACTTTGCTTTTGAAAGGAATTTTTAATACAGTAATCACTACATAAATCATGCAAAAAGTTTGAAATTAAGGTCTTCAAGATGCGAGGAAACAGTAAAATCCTATTTTATATCAACATTATCTTTATAATACCCTTTTACCATTAGTGAAATCTGATAGATGTTCAGTAATCTATTGAACAAAGAGAAAAATACTGGTTCTTGTTAAAAATGCTAAATGCTAAAAATATTAGACAAAGTGGAATTGCCCATTTCAGTCCAACACACATATGACAATGTAGGAGGGAAGGGCACCACAGTTATATCAAGGATGCAAAGTCAGGGAAGCCCGTCCATTTTTCTACTCTCTGTTAGTAGCTACCTCCAAAAAAAACTTCACTTTTCCCACAACTGAGTGCTGTTTCCGGAAGAAACCACTACAGTTCCCTGGTAAACACAAGCATGACAAAATTCTACAGTGATTAATAAAGACTTCCATCACCGTACTGAAAAAAGGAAGGATCTTCTATTGAAAGACTATCACACCTATCCCAGGAACATAAAATGTCTTATATTGCCTAGCTCAAATGGAACACTGCCATACAAGCCCTTGGCAGACTGAAAGGGGAAACAGAGGCACAGGTCTTCCAGACTAAGAGCTAAGGCCAGTTCCTAGTCAGGAACACTTCAATAAGTATAGAGCAGCACCAGTGTTCTGTACAGTCACAACACAGTAACACCTATAGCCATGTTTTCTGTATGATGTACCTTGAATACCTAAGATCAATTTCTCAGGAACACATCAGAACGTACAGAATAGACACTTAAAAAGTCCCTGGAAACAACATTCGCTGAGGTGCCTTTGGAAAAACACCTTCTGCAGCTGAAGCTTTTAAGTAATTATTGGCTTATTAATAATATACGGAATTTATACACACACTATCACACACATTACTACTATGGTATCACATAGCGATCAGGCTACACATGTATCATAATTCCAACATACAAGACTGCAGGGTACTTTCACAATCTTAAATACTGTCCACTTATAATTGCTTTCAGGAAGATGAAGGGCTTTTAAGCCTATTTGTATACAAGGGACAGGGGTAAGTAGGATGTCCAAGAGAGCGTGATAGGAAACCTGGGGTTTTTTTCTATATGCCTTCTAGGTGTTTCCCACCATGACATGGTCTCCCTTCTTAGACCTTACATGATCTTTAAGGTCCCTTCCAACCTAACCATTCTATGATTCCATTAGTGATAGGACAAGTGGGCATGGCTTAAAACTGATGAGGGGAGATTGACACTAAACATTAAGAAGAAAATCTCTGTGAGGCTGGTGAGGCACTGGCACAGAGTGCCCAGAGAAGCTGTGGCTGCCCCATCCCTGGCAGTTGGACAGCTGGCCCAGGCCAGGTTTGGATGGGGCTTGGAGCAACCTAGTCTAGAGGAAGGTGTCCCTACCCATGGCAGAGGGTTGGAACTGGATGAGCTTTAAGGTCCCTTCCAACACAAACCATTCCATGAGTCTATGATTCTGTCAGGAAACACTTTGCAGAGAGGCATTGCTGGAACATCAGTCAAAAGCTTTTCTGCCAGGTTGGTGGGTAACAGTCTTATTCTCCTTTTTCTGTGGCTAGACCAGCTGCCAAGTTCACATTTATTCCAAAGACAAAAGAACCTAGTTTCAACCTTCTTGAAGTGTCCAATTCAAAGATCATTGAAATCAGACGCTGGAGTGCCATTCACACATCTTCCCCTAGACATTTCCTTCTCCTCTTTCTTAGAAGTCTGAGTTTAAGAGTTACAGATTAGTCCAGATTTCACATACACCCCCCTTACATCTGGTAAATGTAGCAGACTTTCCTTCAGTTGCTAAGAACAACAGATGTATTGCAACTCAGAGCTCCTACAGATGTGCAGTTATGCCATGTGCAATAATCCATCACTTGCAGGAAACACTGCACTTAGTGCTGCTCTGCTGAGCAGAAAGGCTAAAACTCCTGAGAAGCATTCTAAAATGATTCTAAAATCATTGCTCTGCAGCTGGTTTGGACATGTACAATAAATGATATTTCCAAAAATATTCAGGACTCCAGGAACAGGACATTTGTTTCCATACACAGAAACACAGAAGCATTAGCTTTGAGTTCAGCCCCAGAGTTCAAGCATCACCATCATCATTCTCAGGAATTAGTAAGAAATCAAAACCAGCTTTCTAACAATCTAACTAGATTCTAACAATATTTCTTTTCCTAAGGTATTCCTTGAAATATTCATTCAAAAACAGAGAACTAAACTGATCTTCTCACACAATAACCATACAAATCAGGTGGTAGCACTGGGATGAATACAGTTTCCTATTATGGGAGCTCCTAATTAGCACCAGGACACTACAGAACGGTGTGAAAGGAGTTGGCCAAAATGAGCTTTATTAGCACATGAGCTTGAAACTTTTTGCCTTTCAGAATTATCTGGGAAAGTGAATAATAAAAAACCTGATAACACAAATTATTCTCTGCTGCTAATGTCAAAAGAGGTTTTCTAGAATAGAGAAAAAGCAGTAAAAGAGGATATAGAAGACACTTAAGAAGCACCATCACAGAATAAGCTTTCATGTACAATCAACTAACTGTAATCCTTTCTCTCTTCAAAGAGCACAGTCTAATACAGGAATGAGGTCACAGACCCTTTCATGTTACCCAGAGTGAAGAAAGCATATCAAAAGAAGCAGATACCACTAGCAGGGCATTTCCGAAGATTCCCATTACTGTGGCCACATCTGTACTTGATTAACTTGAAACACAATTCCAATACTACATAAGGAAAGATGTTTTTTTGAAGGAAGTATCAAATTCTTATCTGGCCACACATAGTATCAGCTAGCATTTTATGAGGTGTTTGTTATCTATGTTGGCAGAACGTAAAACCTATTGCCTGCAGAAGTGTTTTCACATCATAGTCATACACAATTCCACTATTACCTGCAAATTTCCATCATCTTCCTTAGTTCTTCTGAAACAGAGTTATACCTTGAGGAACAGAGCTTCCATTTCTTTAAAGCATGGGTAAACCCCATCTTTTTTATCTCTTAGCTCAGGTCTCCTCTACTGTGTAGCAAAACCCTTTATACTCAGTGTTGACCGTTGGTCTTATGCACAAAGTTAATAAACAACTGACAAGTTAATGATGTTCATTTATTCTAAACAATATAATACTTCATATCATACAGTCCCAAACTGTAACGTAAAAAAGCAATCTTAATTAAGCAATTAAAATAATGAGCCATTAAGAATTACCTGAGAAATTAAGCAAACTTCATTTACTGATGGTTAGCCTTACTGAGCCCAAAGGGACTATCGATGTGCACACAACTGAACACATTTATGAGGACCTCTGTGATTTACACTTCTACAGCATACACTGAAGATATAAAACTTGGGATCAATTTGTCCTTAAAATGCTTGCAAACCTGGTGTAATTTCCCTGGAATCAGCTACTGAATAGATACAAAATGGTACTCCGAGCTTTCCTAGTTTTGCTTCAGCCTTATTCCCCTCCCACCAGCTTCCTGACAGGTGAGATATTTTCCCACTGACAGGCTAGCAATTAACCTGCTGTCACAAAAGAATAACAAAGACTAAAAAAACCCAGTGAAAAATGAAAGATTCATCATAAGTATCACAGGAAAATCAAGTAACAGAATTGTTTCAATTGAGGCTTTTTTCCCTATGGTCACATAGTCTCTCCTGTACAAATGTACAGTGTTGTTCAGTTATTACTTCAATTTCAGGATTTAATTTCCTCCTCAGCACTAGAGATGCATGTAGGAAGGAAAGCAAAGAATGAGAAACGGAAATCAAAGAAAAGGCACTACGCAAATCCTGTGCTTTACCTTAGCTGATGAAGCTGACAAAGCTTCAGCTACTTCTCCCTCTCTCCAAGTTAAACTGAGCCAGTTTTAAAACACTGGTTCATCTTTTTCTCTTCAGAAAACTGAGTGGTTGGTGTTGGGTGTTGCTTGTTTTAATTTCTCACTGACATGTTCTGCCTCCTCAATGAAAATTAAAGCTCAAAATATTTCACAGGCTTTCAACAGAAGTTATTTTGGCTTTCAAACGCTTCTGTTTATTAACATCTTACGCAGAAAACACCACTTTTACATTTTGATTTAAATGCCACTGTTCACTGAAAAATATTTTGACAAAAAACCTTCATGCAATTTGTCACTCCTCCTACACTTTCTTATTCCTGGAAATAACTTTTTCTTCTGCATGAAGCCTGCCATCCAAACACCACAAATGCTTTCCAAACAGAAGGGTGGTATTTGCCTACTGGGCCGTGTTACCAGTGAAGGACAGCTGTCTATATTCACAGAATCCGAGAATCACGGGATGGTTTGGGTTGGAAGGGACCTTAAAGCTCATCCAGTTCCAACCCTCTGCCACGGGCAGTGACACCTTCCACTAGACCAGGTTGCTCCAAGCCCCGTCCAGCCTGGCCTTGGTACTACTAGTACTTACTTGCTGCTGAATAGGAAATCTAAATGCAGACTTTATTACCATTATTTTGGACTTGGTTTTAGGCTGCTATGATGAAAAACCCATTAGAGGAGTTACTTTGCAGAACTACAAGCAGGCAATACAAAGCAAGCGAACAAATCTTTACACATTCAGGGACATAAGAATTTGCAAAGAAACAAGTCTATTTCAAAAAATTGCTCAGTTCATTTTCCCAGCTTCTGATGTAATACAAAGGACATTTCCAGGAGTTCTGAACAGGAAGCGAGTTTGTTACCTGGGGCCAGGCTGGATGTGGTTCTGAGCAGCCTGATCTTATTGAAGGTGTCCCTGCTCATTTCAGGGGGGGGCTGGACTAGATGCGCTTTGAAGGTCCCTTCCAACTTAAACTGTTCTATGATGCCATACCCAAAGTCTTAAGCAATGACCAAATCCCAAGGAAAGACAAAGGCCTGCACGTCTCAGGAAGGGCAAGACAGCGAGAACTTCAGGAAACTCAGGGCTGCACCAAGCCAAGAATTTGGCGGAAGCAGCCCACATGGATACCAACTGGTCTACGGAAGGGAAGTAGGGGGAACCAAACTGCACCCTCTAAAAAAGCAGAGGCCAGCCTGGTACCAGGACTTGACTGCTCAAGCATAGCCTGATAAGGACTAATGTATGTCATGAAATCACTTCCCAGTGAGTGACGGTAATAGCCACAGGTAAAACAATACCTTTGATTTTCCTGGTAGTTTCACAGACATTCACATCAAATACTCTTCCCCATGTGATTTAGTGGCTAAACTGCAATTGGATTTCTGGGTTACAGCCTTGGGAGTTTAGGATAGTTGATTCTACTTCAGTGATGCTACCAAGAAAGACAGCCAAGCAGTTGCTCTAATTAATTTGTTTTAAGCATACAGAAATGTATTTTGAAAAAGTACTTTGGGTTTGAAAGAAATCAAATATTTGGCTGGTTAAGAAGTAACTTTTATCACCCAAAAGACCAGAGAAAATGTTCTGAAGCACAGAGATTTACGAGCACTTTAAATATTTTATTAACTGGTGCGGTTTTCACACTAGAGAGCTAGCCTAAGGAAAATTAGGGAACTAAAGTACTTTCTAAGCACCCTTGACAGAAAAAGGAAGGAAGGAAAATAATACTGAAGCATCTTCCAGAAAAGTACTTTAATTCTAATGAAAGAACACAAAGACTTCATTAATCTATAAAAACTGCATGCCTTCTATGGTTTTCATGCACTTCTCTTGAAGATGAAGCACAGTTGCTGTATTTTAACAGAGTAAATAAAGGGCTTTGTTTTAATTACGGTGAATATTTGCCATCTGTTGTGTAACTCCAAGAACAATTAGAAGAACAATGTCTAATTTGATCAACCTCAACCAGCCAGGTTAATCTATGAAAGGTTCCAAACAAATGTATAATCTTTTCTAATCACTATTAAATTAACTGGAGTAATCCAACTGGATGCATATAGTGTTCCTACACCACCGCATTTGTTTTGAGTAGTCTACTATTAAAAAAAAATGTAAATTCCTTTACAATCCACATTGAATTACTTTAAGAAAAGGCTTTCCAAGTGTTTCATGGAAGATAATTCTTTGGCACAGAAGTCTCATTTCCCCTTTGGTTCTCCGCTAAAGAGTGGTTAAACTTCACTATGGGAAACAAAAATGATTCTGGTGTTACAGGGACCTGTAAATGCTTTAGTTTTGCATCAAAACATCTGAGAAAGGGGGATTCAAATACAATGATTCATATCTCCCACCTATAGATTTTTGAAACTGTACAGCAGGCATCCACACGTTACCCACTGGTATTCGCTGGGCAAACTAATCAGACCATACGGCTTATCCAATTCCAGGAGGTCTTTAACCCTCCAAAAAAGTGAAATAGAAGAATAGGACCTCCCTCCCATCCGTAGTTGACCCATTCATCAGTACTGGGAGGACAAACACAACCCAAAATGAGCCACATACACTGCAGGGGCCTCCCCAGCAACAGTCCTTTAGCCAGATCCACATCCTATTTTCTCTTTTTTATAGCAATGCCGGATAAAGGTATGTCACACTCACACAATGAGTCTGGCGAGAAGGAAATGGAATTTATCTCCTTAGAAAATTAAACTGGAGATGGAAATGAAAATAGTTTAAAAAGGTGACACTGCTGAGTGCACTTGAAAAGAGAATGCCATGCTACCTGCATTGACTTCTCTGCTCCTTTGATGTCCACCGTGGTACCATAACCAAAGGAATCCAGAGGGCATTAGTGGCTGAAATTCACAGATCTGACAGGTTTATTTACTGCTATCAAACTAGCTGCGTTGATTACAACAACATTGAAGACCTTGTTGTGTGTAAAGCCAGTGCCGAGCAGAAGGAGACAGCAAACCTTTTTAATACATGCTATTCTGCAATTGAATTTAAAAACTTCATTAGAACTTAAATAAAGAGATTTGTCCAGACTTCTTCTTTGGCATTATTTAGAAGCTGACTAACGGAACCAGATACTTAATTCTCTTGGGCCCTTTTAAAAATACTCCACATTTAATAATTAATCCTATATAGACCTCACCTTTCACAGAATCTCATCCTCAGTAAATTACCATGTGAGCCAGATTCCATTAGAACAACTGCTTGGCTGTCTTTATTGATAGCATCGCTAAAGGAAGGCCAGCTATCCTAAATTCCCAGAGCTGTAATCCAGAAGGCCAATTGCAATTGCGTATGTAAACTCAAGGGCTCCACAGTTCCTTCAGCATGTGGTTCATCCCCAAATTGCCCAGCACTGGGTGAAGCAGCCATTCAGCCAGACCATAGCAAGTATCCCACTGGAGCAACGACTGCCTTCCAGCCATCTGAGCTAATGTGAACCCCAACCACTCCTTTGAACTACACTATAAGCCTACCTCTTTCACGGACACCCCCTTGTCGTGGGGAAAGAGCTTGCGTGCCCTTGTGAGGTTGTGAGCTATGCTGATG
>JANHGB010072940.1:0-27207 GCA_026283785.1 Coracopsis vasa
TCTTTATTCTGGGGTTCTGGTGTGAAACTCTGAGGATTAGACTTTTGGACAGCACTTCTGGATGGAATAATTGGCATTTAGGAGGAAGTGTCATGTTATATTTGAGTCTGTGAGGCATGGAAACCATTATTCAAGAAAGAGATACATTGACAAATGCCATTAAACAGCTTGCTCTTTGGTCTTTAACTAAAAAAAAAATAAAAAGAAAAGAAAAAAAAAGGAAAGAGCAACCTCAACCTGTCTTTGAGGACTATGAGATATTTTGTCCAGGACTTTGGGTCTGTCAGAGCTGCACAGAGCTAAAGACAGAAAGTTATGCAGAAGTAAAAGGAAGAACCAGGCTTGATTTCTCCAGAGCAGCATACGTACTTTAAAACCTACATAAGTAGAATGAATGGTAAATGCCAGAATCACCCCCTTATGGTGATTTTATGGATAAGTCAGTTTAAACTGCAGGACTCCACAGAAGACTGTCAGTGAGGTTTTCTGAAGATTCAAAATCACTGCAAACCTTAGATCACGGCTCTTGGTGGGGGAGGTGGCGTTGGCCTTTTCCCCCTTCAGTTCAACATTCACCTTGAGAACTGCTGTGACCAGGGAGTCTGGGCTCTGGGCAGGTCCTAAGATTTGTTTGGGGCAGGAGGAGTTGCTTTAGTTTTAAAATACTAAATTATCAATTTTAGTCAACATAACATACTGCCCAAGGCATTTTGCTAATGATATTTTGTGAGCACGTGAATGGATTACTAATCATTTCATATTTGCTTTTGGAAATATTTGAAAGTGTATAACATGTAAATTAACAGTCCACTAAGGAATTCACATTGCTCTGCTTTGTGGTATATACACAGCAAATGTTAATGCAGAGCTTGCTTGCAGGTATTTTGAACAGCATGTGTTTAGCTTGGTGCTTTCGGACAGCAAGTTGCTTTAAATACCTGCTCCTACAAAGAATTGGCCAACTTCAGAAACGCAGGTCTTTGTTTTGATCCAGAGGTTCACTCAAATCCATTAACTCAATTTGAAATCCTATTCACCCCTAAAAATTGTGTTATTTCATATGGAAAACACAATGGCTAATTCAGGAAATCAGAATCGAAGTCCAAAACCACAGATTATCTATACATTAAAATAAAAATTGAAGGAAAGGTGTTGGCACAACAGTGACCAGGTGGGAATTTATACTGTTTAATTAAAGCAAAAGGAGTTGCTAATAAAATTAGCATGATCCTTAGATGCAGCCCATGGGACTACACACGTATTACTAGGACTGGATGAAACTCTAAGATGGCTTTTAAGCTGTCTGTAGTCAATTATATAGTCTATGTCCTGAGAGTACCACAGAAATTACATGACTAAGCTGCATTTCTATGTCTACTACTCTACGAAGTGATCAGGTAGCCCATGTCAATATCACATGAAGAGTACAGCATAGAATTTGGATAACAAACAATTATTCCATTCACATTGTACTACTGATCTAGGTTTTTAGTTTAATGAAATAATAGACAAAGCTCTGCTAGACTTAAGTGCCTCCTGACCAATGAAAAAATGAAGAAATTGTTAATAACCAGGTGACTGATTACTAAAAGCTTGAATAGGCATTTACTGGTGCTTGCTTTCAGAGTGATACTGATATGTTAGTGATATAAGCAAAAATGCATGAGACAGCTTTCATTAGAAAACAGAATGCAGATTATGGTTTGAGAAACTTGCCTTATTAAATAACAGCTCTCCTTTTTCGGGCAGCAGTGTGGTCAACACATGTCTACCAATGATTTAGTAGAACATTACTGGGCATCACTAAGGCAACTCATGAAAACCTTTTGCCTAAGGTAGAGTAAGACAGAAGCATTTTGAAAAGGTGAGATTCTGATCTGAGGCAGCATTTTGATACATACTGATTCAGCCAGAAACAGAAAAGAGTTGTCCATCTTTGCACACAACTGTCTTAAAGGACTGATTTCAGCAGCAATTCCTGTTAGAGAACATGATGGTAAATACTCACTGTATCCATTCAACAGAATTGAACTAATTTGCTAGAGATACTTTTCATTTTACTTGGCAGATAAGGCCCTTTGGACAGCCCAAACGTAAAGTTCTGTGCTAACATATTTCCTGGTTTCTTTATAAGTGTATGCAACATGAGGCAAAGCAGCACCCTGGAGTCAGACCTGAATCCCCTCTAGGAGAGGTGCCCACCTCAATTTGGCCAGCAAGGACTAAGGTTTGGAATAAGGAGGAAAGTGAGAGAAGGGTCCCACCTCCTGCGTTTCCAATTGCTTAACTTTCTCACCTTTCCTCAAAACATGGTGGGTCTGTGACCAGGACGCCTGCTCACTTATTTTCATGATTCAATACCTACATTGACAAAATTTGATATCTCTAAGTTGCTTCTTTGTAGATACAGGCATTTGCTTCTAATCTGCATTTTAGAAAAAAAAAGTCTGTAAAGAACTACAAAACAATTAAAGTATAAGAAAGCAGAAATAAGCCTGTCCTGCTAAAACCAACAAAAATCTCACAGAATGCGGAAGCAAAAAAACCCAAAAATCATAAATCCAAACTGCATAAACAGTGAGAAGAGATCCTGTACAGTGAAAAACTGGCTGTATTTCCAGAGAATTTATATGCTTTTAGTTGATTAAATAACAATTTTAAACTGGAAAATAATTTAATAGAGTTTGCAACTTTCAGAAGACAGAAGTTTTGGGGTTTACTCCATTATATCTAATTGAATGAAAATGTTAAAAAAACCCCACTTTAGTTATGAAAAACATAGTGAATTGATATATAATCCACAAAACATCCAAGAACGTAATTGTCCAATCTTATTTTTTCAATAAAAAGAAATAAGCAAGTATGAATAGTTAACTAGAAGTTATATTTTTCGTTTGTATTTTTAATTACCATTGATGACCCATGATATCTGTTACATTTACCTCAGCTTGTGGCTATTAGAAATGCCTTTAATTAAGTTTGTATAGGCTGATCTAGGTTACACGTAGAAGCTGAATACCTTAAGACATATCATTACTGAGATATATTTACATCTTACATTACCATCTATACTATAAGTATAAATATTATCTATATTATTTTAGCTGTAGATCTAAATTAAGATTGCTGGGAAGCACTGTGTTATTCCAGATAGTCACCAAATACATGTTGGGGAAGGGGTAGAGTGTTTTACACAGAGCTTCAAATTTTCATGAGTACCAAGCAGAATTCAATGAAAAATTTCCCATTAATGGCATCCTCAAACTGAAGAACATTAGGCAACTGACTGGATAGTAAATTATACCTTGAAAACAACAGCTTGTTAAAAACTAACATCACCAGGCAACATCTCAATTTTAGAAAAGTTTGAAGGGTATCGTGTGTCATTTTCCTTAACCTCAATGGAGACCGTAGGTAATGAGTAAACCACATAACTGTGTCTTATGTTTATATTGCAAGCCTTGAATAAACTCACTTGTCAGCTTTGACAGGACCCTGGCAAGGGGCTGTTCATGAGCCTGAGCAGACTGTGCTGCACCCTTGAAAATCCCTGACACTTGAAAAACTCTGCGTCACACTCACGACACCCACTTCCCCACCATCACCACCACCCGCGAACGCCGCCCCTGCATGACTTACTACATTTGCTGCTGTTTAAGCAAAGGTACAGCATGGGAATTAGTGGGGTTTTCCTTACTTTTTTTTTTTCCTTGCAGGCAACAGAGGGCACTGTGCCAAGGGACACCAGTGTGAGACCTGCTGCTTTTCCTGGGGAAACACTGCTGGTCGAAGGTGTGAGAAAAAGATTTGCTGATGATGATGGAGTTCATTTAGGAACGCTATTAGATAATGTAACACATGTCAATGGGGGAAATGGATACTGAGTGCTCCCAGGCTGGCAGGCTCGGCTGGTCCCACAGTATTCTACAGAGGGAACTTGCAGAATTTCAAGGGCCCAACAGCATTACCATGAAGCAAACAACCTCCAAGTGTAATAAATTAGCCTTAAAAACATATATTCAGTCACCTTCTGAAAGAGTATTTCCCCGATTATAAAATGCATCAATTCTTCACAATTCTTCTCCCCCTACCTTTCACAAATTCAATTTTAGCACATTACTTAGATGAGTGGTACAGTATCCCTGTTGAAATTGCATGCAATGGATCACATTTTGCACACTACATTACACCTTGTGCCGTTCTGCTGATTTCAATTGGATTACACATTGTGTAATTCAACGCAAAATTACTTCCAATGACAACCCTTTTATTCCTATGCATACATGGTGATCCATCATGCCCTGCATACCGGGTTTGGCATTTCCATTTCAAGTCCCTGTTGGAATCAGAAAGCATGGAACCACATACACAGGACTTGAATTATTAGATATAAACTTTGCCACTGTTTAAGAAAAAGGGCATGGTTTTGATTTGTATTTCTGGTCCCGTGTCTTATGCAAATTTTGTTCAACCCAAATAGCCAGTGTTACAAGCTCCCATTTCCTTCACGTGCAGCACAAAAGCAAGTTTCCAGCAGATACCTGTTTTTTCATCTGCGTTCACTGTCTCTTCAGTGAGTACTTATAATTTATTTGGAATTAAACTAAAACTATTAAAAAAAAAAAAAAAAAGTCTGTTCAAAAATCTTCAGCCTCCACTTCGTTGTCAGAGGGGTGCTGGATGCGCCATCCCTGAAGACATTCAAGGACAGGCTGGATGTGGTTCTGGGCAACCTCATCTAGTTTAAGATATCCCTGCTCATTGCAAGAGGGATTGGACTCGACGACCTTTGAAGGTCCCTTCCAGCCAAAACTACTCTATGATTCTATTCTCTGCAAACCGACTGAATTCGATGCACTTGCTGACATTTTTTATCAACTTGATATTCCATATAGTTCCTTCACAAAGATTTTTTTTTTGTCCATGTATTTCCAGGTTTAAGTCCTCACTCAGTTACACTCTAGAGCAAGAAAGGGCTGATATTTCCAGGCCACAGTCAAACTACCTTTGCACTAGTCATTCCTTAGCAAACGCTTCTCACTACTTTGGCTTTTGATAAGGAGCAGAACTGCTCTATTTTACAGTGGGATTTTCCCCATAGGATGCGCAGGGCACCATGTTAGATACTTCCAACCTAGCTCTGCAGTTAGGAGAAGATGCAGTAGAGCACCACATAGAGACACTAATTGGCTGCCAGAAGCAGTAGAGCCATGTTAATGCCATGCTTTACCTGGGCTAATTAGAAGAATAGTTTCTGGTCTTCAGTCGAAAGAGCTTACTTTTCCCCTCTCCCTCAAAAGGTTGTTAATCTTAGTGGGCAAATTTATTGGAGCATGATATAAGATGTTAACAGTGCCTGTTGCAGATAAAATGGTATAATTAATTAGAGCTTTTGATTTTAGGAGATAATCCAGTTTTGAAAAAAAGATTTGTGTGTTGGGGTATGATAGAGAAAAGAATGAACACTTGTCATCTGGAGACAATTTTAACTTGAATCATAAACATTCAGGGTCAAACTGCCTCTAGCCTTTTCACAAGTGCACAGGCTACAGGAGAACGCAATCAGTCTTTCTTTCATCTTCCATGCAAAAGCCACAGAGCATCAGAGTCTCCAAAGGTGTCTATGCAACCACCAGGTGCAAGGCAGACCACTTAGTGTGAGAATGCTCAAAAAGCCCCATGCCTGGGCTCTGTAGCTTGCATGTGTGGTCAGCACCACAAAAAGATCAATCTAATTTGTTCTGACATATATTCCCTCTGTATGGCTGGGCTGGAAATTTTACCTATCTTGTAGAAATGTGAACAGTGCCATTCCACAGTGTTCTCAGGATTAGCTGGACCAAACCCATATAGCTCTGTGGCTGTGGTGAACACTAAATAGTGCAAACTGATATAAGGCACCTGCACATTTTCTGATCACAGCAGCTGAAGACAAAATTTATTGGATGCTAAAATAGATTAACATTTGTTTTACAGGTATATGATAAAATTCTAAGTACAGTAGTCCTATGTTAAGGGATTCCTTATGACATACATAACAACCATCTGAGGTTTAGCAACTGCCTTCATATTCTACCATCAGCAAAGATAGCATATTCCTGAATGTTTGGTACTTCCTTCATGACAGTTTGCTGGAAGCCCTTTCCTGGGCTTTACAAAGAGAGCCTGAACACTAGGGCACTCTCTAAAAAGTGTGATGGGTTTAAACTCTTCTGGAGAAAAGAGGAAAAACTGATATTGGCTTACATGAAAGCAGACATTTGACAGTTGAGAAACAGGTGGAGAGAGATTCTTGTCACTCCAGGTTTGGGTGTTCTAACCTAAAATATTTTTCTCAGGGAAACTGGTCTATTAGACCTCCCACTGGGAAAGCCAACATAAAAATTTCTGGCAAATTCAATATTTACTGAGGGAAAGAAGGGCAAAAAAGTTGATCAGATTTAATCACAAGGAAACTCTGAGTACTTTCAGAGACAAGTAAATTGTACAGTTTGGCAAAGACAAAGCTGCTGCAAGACAACCTTAATTTCATAAGCAATATATGAAACAAATGAAGGTGGTAGGAGCAATCAACAAAGAGTCAGCATAGAATCAAGAAGAGAAAATAGTGTAGAAGCCACTGCAATCAATTAGCTGGCTGAAAATCAGGAGATTAATCTGAGTAAATAGCCAGTTCCCCTGGGTCACTATAACATTTAACAGCAGTACTGGGTCTTCACAGCATAAAAGCAATGATGGAAAGCATACAGCAGAAAAAGTTACTCAATGACCTGCTCCTGAACAACAGCTGATGCTGATGATAAAATTTGGAATTTTGTCCATCATGGTGAATAACACAGTGTGAGACACAGAATGGCCTAATAGAGCAATGGACTAGAGATCAGAAGTTTTATTCCTGTTTCCATCACAGAACTGCAGGGTGACTGCAGATAAGACCTCATGTTCTGCCTCAGTTTCCCCACAAGCAAAGGATGCAGAACCCTTACATTTTGAGTCACAAGAATAGTCTGCACCAATCTGGTTTGAAAAGTTAAAAAGCCTCCAAAACCAAAACAAAAATACTGGAAAGATTTAATCAGTTTCTTGAAAATAAGAATCTGTTCACAAGCTCATTTTCAGGACATTGTCTTTTATTGGAGGAACAGGAATGGAAAAGTCAACACAGAACAAGCATACCTGTGAATTAAGTTGTTTGGGGGTGGATGCAATATCATGCACCTCTGAATTGGCTATTTAATCTCCAACTGGTGCATGTTCTGCAGAGCCAAATGCCAGGAACAGGTTTTAAAGGTGTCTGGACCACACAGCTGACTATGCATACTCCTTCCTGGCATCCTTAGCATGAAGGTGTGAGAGAAGTCATCTCAGAAGTAGGTGGAGGTTTTTCTAGAGAACAATTCCCTCCAGCAATTTCTGATAGAGGAACAGGCTGTGACACTGTTGCAAGGTGGAGGAAATGATAGCAACCCCTGTAGCTATTTATTCACTGCCATTAATGACACGGGCGATGGGTGGAGAGATAATGGAAAGGCAATGCCATCTACATGTCCTGCCTTCAAGTGCATAGCCTGAAAATCCAGCCTGATGTTTATATAGCGTTTTCAACCTGTAATCTGCTAAACATTGCGATTAAATAATTATGCTTAAGGTTATAACTGGTTTTAAATTGTACAGTTTAACACTGAGCATTATAATTGACAAATGCCATTCCCCACTGAGTAAGTAACTGAACCTAAGCCTGGGGGCTGAGAGCTGGAAAAGCACCCAATGGTTGTGGAGGGGAGGAAATACCAAAAGGAAGAGTATTTTATTAGCATCTGGGGAAGAAAAGGGGAAAAATGGAAGGGAGCCATGTAGGGCCCTAAAATATGTTTATTTTACACAGGCTGTGCTGTTGTGCTTGGCAGGCATTTCCCTTAAGGTAAGGAAGCCTGGCATGAAGTGGTAAAATGACTGTCATTTGACTGGCATAGCAAAGTTTCGGGCAATAAGCCATGCCTGTGGCATGTGGGCACCCCTTCCTAGAGAAATAGCTTTCAGTGTGGTGTGCAAGTCTTGACTCTTAGGGGGAAACAAAAGAAGGAAACGTCTGTACTAAAATGTTTCTTGTGAACTGCACAGTGGCTCTTGAGAGCTGAGAGGCAGGAGAGTTTCCCCTGTGCTAAAGAATGGTGGAAGTTTTCAGCATCATGTGTGGTTTTGCTATGTGCTGAAATGACAGCAACTATACAAAACAGCTATGAACATGGAGCAAAGGAAAGGAAGGAAGGTTCAAGCTCTGGCAGTCCAAGACTGCCAAGATTGCCACCTGAATGGTTAAGATGCCTGTAGACCTAGTTTCACTGAGGACTGCAAAATAGAACCATTTATATATTACTACATTCATGTAATACTGCATTTACCTATGCAGTTGGCATTTCCTTTTCCCTCTTTAATGAAGTATTGTTACACTTGGGAATAGGGAAAAATTAGCTCACAAGGTACCAGAAGGTTTGGTTCATTTTTTTCTCCACAGATTTCAGGACAGGCTTGAAGCTGGTATTTTGTTAGCAGTCCTTGATAAATTTGAACTGGCCCCTGTGACTGCCAAACAAGTCCTGACATAAGTTAGACTGAGAGTAATTTAATGCAAGGTTGAACCAGCTAACCTCTAGAGGTCTCTTCCAATCTAGACTTTTTTTATGATGGTATAAATGAATGATCATCTCTTTTATTTATTTATTTATTTTTAAATAGCTGCATGACTTAGAGGCAGAGCTATGCGAATAACTGATCTTTTGGTGAACTGGATGAACAGAAGGTCAAGGAGGGAGACATGGTGTTGGGAAACAAAATTTTCCAACTCTTGGCAAGCTTCCCTTTCCTATTACAGAAACACTTAGCAGTGTATCAAGGCATTGCATTCCAGGCAAAATGTAACAGTTTCTACTCATTTCACAAAGATTATATTCAGTTAAGGTTTTTTGAACAAAATGCTACTTAGGATGAAAAATCAAAATGTTTAAAAACACATTTCAGGCTTTAAAAAAATGTGTTGTTTTCTTGAGGGAACTATTCATGAATTTCTGAAGAGGCGACTGAAAGCATGGATAGTCTCCAGCGAGCCCGACTTCATTTTTTGCCAGATAGACTATTTCATTAAAAAACAATCAATCCCTTTGTCTGCTTAATCACTGTTCTGACAGGCTGCAAAGGAAAGACGAAGAATTCCTGCTCCATGCGGCGCTGCACAGAGTCACATGAAGGCCAAATGGAAAACCAAACCTAATTTTGCAAGGGCCATTAGGAGCTGTGGGCTCTCTAGTCCCACAAGGATAAAATCTTAACACAACAAGGTCCAGAGTTTTAAAAGCGAATGCTTGAAGTTCTGCTCACCAGCCTGCACTTGCCCATTTTAATAGTTGGGCTGGCACGTAAGGTTACTCAGTGAGCAGTATTGCTGCTTGCGAGTTTAATGTGAAGTGTTCGGTAACCAGCAATTTTCAAAGCCATACTATTTACTTTGGTGCCTTGGGATATCTCAGGCCTTGGATGCACATTTGGATATTCGTAGTGCACAGAGTCCACTTGAAGTTCATGAGACTACACAGTCCAATAAGGTGGAGTTTGGGGTTTTTTTATGGGTACTTAGGGGAGATTTTAAGTCTGACTTCAGGCATTTTTGCTTTTAGGTTAAATCTTGGCCTAAGATTTTACTCCTATAGCTCACAAGATGTCTTTAAATTCTTTTCCTCACTGAATTCCCAAGCAAAAATAACCATTCACAGTAACATTCAGCAGTAACAGTAATTCAAAATGGAATAATTAAATAATAGGTTAAAAGATATAAAAATATTTCTTTTCCTCCGGAAAGGAAAACTGACATCAGTGAAGATCCTTATAGTTTGTTTGAATAAACCTAAATAATAAACAGAATTTTTTTCCTGAGGCAGTGACTCTTTTTGGTGCTGCATCAAAGCTGAGCTTAAAAGCCAGGACCACTCCCCTGGACAAGCAGAGCAAACAGAACTCTGCTCCAAGCATCCAAGCAATACTGGCTGAAAAAAATAACAAAGCCAAAGCAGTGGCAAGATGCTGATTGACTGAGGGCATATGGGAGACCTAAAGACAACAATCAATCATAGATCTGTAAGCTGTTTAAAACTACTCAATGCGAGGGAGCAGCATCTGTGTGCTTGGACCGGCTGTGGTGCCCCCAAACAGCAACCCAATCCTTTCTGAATTATGGGTAAGTGCTTCCTATGCTCCCCTTGACTGGCAGGAAGCCCTGTGCAACCTGCACCGCATTACAGGGTGTCACCTGAGCATGGAGACAGAGCCTGGGTCTCTAAATATTTAGACAGCTAATGTTTTCAGCAGTATTTTGGGTTTCCCATCGTGGGTTTGCAGGGGCTCCTGTCTGGACACATCAGGTTGGGAACGCCCAGCACAGGCCATGAAGCATGCAGGTTGAATGAAGAGCACAATGACTGCCTCTGCGTTTGAGACTAATCAGGTTTGATGTCTCACCTCTTGGTTCAGCATGGGCTTGCAGCCTGAGTTTTTGTTGGTGAGCTGCAAGGGTGCTATCTGGCTTGTCATGTGTAGTAACTTTCTCTTCTGAAGGCTGATATGCTGAAAGATCTGTGCTGCTGATGTTAAAAGCTGGATTTTCAATGCCTTCTGTTGCTGCTCTCTCTTCTTTTGCTATAAGAAAACAAGGAGGTCAGAAGAGCACATTATAGCAAAGTGTATTTCAATGACAAACAGAAAATTCCTTCTAGTAATTCCTTTGCTGAAAGACTCAAGTGTATCGTCCTCAAATGTCGCCAAAACAGAATTAGGTTAAAATTAACTCTTAAAAAAAAAAAAAAGAAAAAAAAGAAAGAATAAATGATTAAAATAATTACAAATTGCACCCTGACAAGCAAGAGCAAAATTTCGCCCACAGCCATTTGTCTGTAATTAGTTAATTAATCCTTACACAAATTATGAGCAATAACTCATCAAGCAAGGCTCACCCATCAGAAATTCAGCCGACTTGGATTTCTTCTGCTTAGTTTGCTTCAGAGCCTTCTGCTGGAACTTCTGGAGGGAAATTGTTAAATGAATAAATTAGCTAAAGAACGAAGATCATCCTTTATGATCCACAACTAACACAGTATTTTAAATATGGGATGGCATTGAAATGTCATTTAATTTAAATCTCTGCTAAAGGGGTCAAACTAATTGAACAACAGAAGTGGAAGAATTAAATAAAATAGAAGAAAAGTTAAAACAAATGCCAAATGAAGGTCACATTAAAATACTTTGGTTTTTCCCAATTTTAATTAATGCAAAGAAACCTCAACAAATGAAGAACATTATATGACTAGTCTTTCAGTAAGTATTCAGCAGCAACTGCTTTATTTCACTTGCAGAACTGCAGCATTTCATTTAGAAAAGTTTGGTTATGCAGCGTATTTGTAGACAGACTTCCCTGACATCCCCTGTTGTTTTATATTCTAGGTCCACTTACATAACCAGTGTAGCTGTTCATCACAGAGTAGCTAAAAATGAATGAGCTCTACCTTTTCATGAAATGCAATGAAATAAAAATAACCCCAAAACAATTTAGAATAAGATGTCACAAAACAGAAGTCCAGGGTAGAGGAGAAGCAGGACTCATTACAACAGTGAAAAGTTCACTTAATATTAGGAAGATGCCAACAACTTGCAGAGAAAACAAATAGCAGGAGATCTTGGAGGACTTTAACTCTGACAAGTTCCGCATTAATTCCTGTGGGTAAGCAAGGCTCAAAAAATATGTGGTCACATTACTGCCATTAAGAAGGCCTAAGTGTTAAGCACCATCTTTGTATAATACCTCAAGCAGCGCTAGCAAGAGTCACACATGGGCTTGAACATCGCTACAGACCCCTATATAGCAGATGGTAACAGTCAAAGCAGGCAAGATTACCTAAAACAAAGCATGTCTAGGAGTATTAACCAAAGCCAAAACCAAAGTGAAAAAACAGTTCAGACCCATTCATTTTCAAACATCACGTAGCAGTTTCCGAAAACAACATTATTCTTTCAAGCCAGTTGCTTAATTGTCCAATGATAAAGACCACTCCTGCCAACACAGCTCCTGGAAACTGTCAAAACAAAAGGCTTAATTACAAGAATCATTGAAAAATTGCAATTTTTACAGCATCCATCTTTCCCATTTGATCGTGGGTGTCAATTTCCACTAAAAAAAAAAAAAAAAAAAAAAAAAAGTGCTTGCAGCAGACAAAATCAATAAATCTGTCAAAAATAACTGAACCATACCACTGACAGATTAATATAGGTATTAATATCCACACACATATATGTTATTCTGATTACAGTAGAATTCCTCTAAATTAAGACTATTACCCTACCAAAAGGCAAGTATGTGTGAAAATGACCAGACACTTTCTGAAAGATACAAAAAATAAATACTGTAACAGAAATAATTCCTACAAGCCATATGCAGCACAATTGGAGTTAATGATAATTTTGACAGGCATTCATAGGTTCAGATATTTACCGTACTGCTTCCAATTTCTTCCCCAACTGAAAAATCTTTCAAAAATAGATATTTGCTCAGCTAGTGTCTTTAGAATTGCATCTCTTTTCCAATATTAAAGCTTTGCTGCACTCCTACATGCCATAAAATTTTAATTGAGGCAGTTTTAAAGATTCCAGCAGTATTCGTAATACTGCTATGTGATAATTCTTCTTATTATGCTGCATGTAATCACCACACAAATCCTTGAACTCTATGCTAACAGCTAAAGAAAACATCATCTGCAAAAATTCTGGGTCATATTTTTAACTGGTGCAAATCAGTATATATCCATAACTTTAACAGAATTCAGATGATCTGCATTACATTTTACGTATTCCTTCTGCATGTCAGATTTCCCTAGCAAAACCAATTGCAGGCTATATTATGTATGTATTATATGTATATATATAGTCAACTTTCAATTTTATAGTCTGTAAACCACATAAGCTCCTTTCACAGCAAGAAGAAAAAAGTATTTCTTCTCCCCCTATATCTAATAAAGATATATAGTGGGGTTTGACTTTTTGGAGTGGGGTTTTGTGTGTTATGCTTGTTTGTTTGTTTACTAAGGTTTAAGTATTCAGTATGGTTATCAACAAATTTTGTTTTACTCAGGGACACAGTAGGCTACATCCTTTGGCACTTAATTCACTCAAACACAGATTAGGATTTTTATGTAGCTAATGTAACAGTCTTGTGACTCCTACTTACAAAGAAATGATGCTCTCGTCCCTTAATGTGATCAGGTTTTCAAAAGGTACATTTCATGAGTTCATATTTTCAGAATTAAAGCAATACCTGATTTTTAACAGCAGAGAGGAATTCTTTCAGGGTTACTTCTCAGTATGACTGAGTAACAGATTATTTTGGTGATGCCCTTTGTGTATCAACACATGTTCTTGTCACTTTGTGCTTCAGAGGAAATTAGAAGACATTTTCTTTTACTACCTATCTCCACCCAGTTTCCTCATCCTCCTCTCTTTTACACAAGTACTTTTAAGTAGTGTAAATTACACTCTTTCCACCCCCTCTTCATTTTAGGTTTTCCTTCTCATTCCCCCTATCCCTATGATATTTTGCCTTCTCATCAGAGAATAGGCAGGAAATGATCCAGTGGCATTTTATATTCATTTTATCATTAGTCACTATTAGTTAATTTATGTATTTATGCAAATTTATGTCTAAAGCAATTGTGCTTTAATCAGTTCATATGTACCTGCAAAACTTAAGTTTCCAACAGCAAATTAAACAAAACTCATTCAGTGACCACTTGCCATATTTACAGGCAAAGTCCTGGTGTGTGAGCATACGTGGGTAAATGTTCATGAATGCACATTTGTACAGAAAGCCACCATTCCAATTATTAAAAAATTATCAAAAAATAAACATTAAAAAAATACCTACAAAAAAACAAACTAAAACAAAACAAAAAAAAACCAAAACCCAAACATATAGGATTCTACAACTTGAGGGCAGAACCTCAAGAGATACAAAGTCTATTATGGTTTACACCTGCAGTGGAGGTGGTCCAACTTGCAACCACAAACAATACACATCAGACCTGTCCATCCGCAACCAGCACATAGAAGGGGGATGTCCTTTGCTTGCAAAGTCAAGCTTAAAGGGTGATGTTGCTGCTGATCCTATCTCAAAGCTCCACCACAGCTGCTGAAAAACAAAGTCTTGCCTTTACACTTCTTTATTTTTTAATGCCTTTTTACCTTGAGTGTGCTCCATTACAGCAAAGACAAGGGGAGTTAGAAGTGTTTGAGCACAGAACAGATTGATCACCATGTAATTCAAAAAGTGACCTAAACCTTTAAATGCGTTTTTGCATGCCATCATCATGAAAATGTACTAACTGCTTTGCGATACGAATTGAAACAAAGGAAAACCAGGAGTACCAGAACACTACACATTTGGGTCTGCAGGAGAGCAGTGAGAGCTGCAGCAGCAGCAGAAGCAGCAAGGGAAAAAAACCTCATTTATAACCAGTGACAACTAAAACCTATGAAGTTTTTAAAAGAATGTGATTGTTGTCAAAAGGAATTGGGTACAACAATGCTGCGTTCAGCTCTGGTTCCACTCAAAGCCGTGGCTGAGGGGCTCTGGGAAAGCTGCTGGAAGGCTGGTGGGCACAGACCAGCAAGAAAGTGAATTTTGCATACTGTACGGATCATCGCTCAGTTCAGGGCAGTCATATTGAATCTGTGATCAACCAATTGTGCTTCATGAAACCGTCAACCCTCATTTATGTCTAGCTGTTTTCTTCTGTCCTGCTGTAAACAAGCTCTGCTCTGAGCTGTCTCCCTACCCTTATCTGCTTACGAAGATCACACAGACAGACCTCATCAGCAGCCTTAGAGTTAAAGTTAAAGTTACTGCTTCCAGACAGCAGTCCCCATGCAAGCTGGAAGTCAAAAAGAAGAGCAACTTTGGAATGACAGAGTTTTAGTTCCTTTTAGGAAATGCATACCTTAGATTCATACACATACTGGCATGTTATGTCTCTTTCATGAAATTAAATTAGGTGTTCCTAATATGAACAACTGTTTCTAACATCAGAAAACTAGCTCAGCAGATTCATCCATGGTTTTGTTTGTGGGTTGGTTGTTTTGGTGGTAGGTTGTTTTGTTGGTTTGTTGTTTTTTTTTTTTGCTTTGGTCTTTTTTTTTTTTCCTTTGGGGCCTTGTTTGAATACAGCCAAAAGAGAAGTAGCTGGAATTATTGTCAATCTGGTACAGCTCCAAGAACCTACTAATGTCTGAAATGCTCTGAGGAGTGTAATGATGGTAAACAGGAACAGGTATGTTGGCTTCTGCTCTCATTCACTTCAGCAAGAGCATTAGTCTTTCAACATAAAGCAAAGCACAGTTTTCAAAGAATGATCCTGTAGCATAGACAGGAATGGAGGCTTACTGAAAACATATTCCTCTGTGAACATACACACACAAATGCGCTAGCTGGTATTTACAGCATTTAATTCTTGCAACCAGCTGCTAAGTCCCTGTTAAGAATTTCCTTTATGCAGCTGGAGCTGGAACCTTTTCCCTTCTCCTAGCCTATTAATTTCTCTATTTAAGGGATGGCAGCTAAAGAGAAACAGCTTGTAATTTGCACCTGTCTGCTTTAAGCACTCCATGTTAGATTTTGCAGTGAACAAACTCTTCACTGATAATGAGAACGACATTTAGTAGGGTCAAACATATTTTTTAGCTGACTCTGCAACAATAAATAAATAAACAAATGCCCTCTTCACTTAAGCCTGTTATATCTAGAAAATGAGGCTAAAGCAAAGTCCTTGTCAGAAAAGAGCTCAGTGTGTAGGTGGAAGATGCAACCGCCTGTGTCTAATTTAATATAATACTGGGCACAGCTAGGTGCAATTGAACCCATACACTGCCCATGCAGGAACATGCTGGAGATCTTTTGCCTCTTCACCTATAAAATTTGGAATTGCTTCAGAAAATGACTGTGTGCGGACAATCCTTCCAAATTTCTACCTACTGGGTTGCCTCTTGAGGACTCCCAGTATACTTTGCTACCTGCAAGGTCAGGCCTATGAGAAAATTGTTCTCCAAGGATTCAAAGGAAATGTATGCTTCACTCCTGATCCAGAGGTGTGTGAGCATGGCTGTGCAGAGATAAACGCTAGCTGGAGTGTAAAGCAGTGAAGGAGTACATCAAGCAAATAACCCACATGTGATCTTTCAGCCTTACATAAACTACCTTAACATGTTTCTTTCTTGCTGGAAAACAAGCATGGCACCTTCAGTCAACTGTGGTATCATTTGCAATTGCAATGAAAGGAAAAACCATTTCACTAGCGTATTAGCTTAGTTACTAAGAAGTAGTCTTTTTCTTGTTTTCTCTTAAAATAGAAAGGTCTCCCCAAAAACCCTCAAGCTACAGAGTTGATGACAAGAACAAAAATGCTGGAGGTTAAAATAAAAAAAAAAAAGAGGAACTAAAACAAAGTAAAACATACAATTTATTAAAGAAAACATTGGTGCTGCATTTAGATTTCATAAATTGTCCCCATTTGTACTTCCTGTTTAAACAATAACTAACATGATGATGGGTTAAATGAAGTTGAGATTGTCACAAACATGGCCTCACTAGTAATTAATGTAGTTTAATATGGTTGTTGGCACACATCTCACATGACAGATAATGTTCCAACATGTCACTGATAGGACCTTTCAGCACAGCTTTAGGAGATCTAGCAGGCATTGCCGAGGTTGGTTAGGTCAAAGGGTTGAACCATGTGTAATTCAGAACAGAGGAGGTCCCACGGTCAGTCCACAAAAACAATTACACTACTTATTTCACTCTATCCCTTGCCCGAAATTCACAAGCCTCACAGTTTCAGTGCAGTCAATCTCACTCTGCCCTGGGGCTATGAGCCACATGAAAATATGTGGTGCTGTGTTTATAAATCTAATCAAAAATAGAAACAGTAGACAAGCACAATGAGGTTCTACTATGGATCATGGGAATTCTCTAAATTCTGAAGGCACTTTTGTTTAACTTCTGTGGGCCTTCTCCTACCATTACATTGTCTGGTACTCTCGTTAATCATCCCCTTGACTTGTCAATGATATAAAGGAGCCTACGCGTCTGCTGACTTCCCTTCCATCACACTACAAATAATATTATGAAATAGCAATGCTAGGAATAACCCGTTTAATTTTTCTTTTAAAGTATGGTTTTTCTTCACTTACCTCCTTCTCCATGCCAGCCTGCCCTTTCCCAGACCTGCAGCAGAAAACGCTTTCTCCTGCAACAAAGGAGAGGGAACACATCTGAATTTTCAGTCTGCACACGGTCATTAATACCCTTAAGGTTTAACACACAGACTTGAACAACATCAGCCTAGAAACCTGCTGGGATGGGGTGTCTTTTCCTGCTGCAGTACCTGCTCCTGCCTTGCCAAAGAGCAAATGGAGGAGATAGAGTGCTGTTCCTTCACTTTATATGTTTTGAAAACAACTTTGCATCAGATCACACTAAAAAAACAGTTAACAAAAATAATCAAGAAAAACACAGCCTAAGCTCAGATGAAGTAACACCAAAGATGTGGGTTTGCGTGGCAGTAGCCCATAACCAGATGATTCCTACTCCCAGGCAGTAACTGCTAACCCAATACAGAGACTGCTGTGGAATACACCTAACCTGAAGATTACAATACCAAATTTGCCAGACTTGGGAATACTTCTGTCATTCAGCATTTAAGTGGGTCCCACTTGTGCCTCATTCTGTGTACTGGGATTTTCATTAGAAGGATGGAAATTATCCTCTACTTTAAGTTTATAACCATTAAGCAAACATACAATAACTTCAAAATTATTTATCACATCAGCAAAAATGCCTCGAATTTATACTAACTACTTTTATCTCCATGTGGGAAAAAATTTTATTAATTCTAAACCACTGGACAAGTTGCCCCTGTACTTACTGAAATCAATAGCAAAACTCAATCTGACTTCACAGTCACAAGACTTGAAACAAAACAAATAGCAAGCTTCCTCCTTTGCCAGCTTCTCTCTTATGCATTTATACAAACACACATTCAAATTATTTTGCGGAGCCTGAAAACCTAAACAAGGCTTTGAACTATTAAAAATATCCCTTCAGAGTCCCTCAGAAGCTTTAATTGACCTTTTGGGTCAGAAGATGCCCTGTACAAAGTACATGTTTGGCCCCAGTTGAGGAAACTCTCTCCTGAAGGCACCAGGCAAAGAAGTGCTTAATTCTGAGTATGCATTTAAGTTTCATTGAAATCAATACAATGGACAGTGGACAGGGCCACAGATTCTCCACAGAAAAAGGCTGCATTGTCACTCTGGTTGTTCTGTAATGAATGAAGGGCTGAGCTTTTGCCCAGGCTTTGCTGATTCTGAGAGTCTGCTGACCTTTGCCATCACTCCTCAATTTCTTTGCCCTCCCTGGGGTGCCAAGGCCACTGCAGCAATGCTGGGGGCTGTGATTCTGGCAACTTCCAGTCCTCCTATGTCCAGCCTTACCCAAACAGCCCTCATACTGTAGCCCGCAGCTGTTGCAGAAACAGTGCTTAAACTCCTCTGCTTCATAGCACTTAATGATGCTGAAAATAAAGCCCCACCAAGATCACACAGGTAGGCTCAGGTTATGTATGTAGTCATTGTATATCTCAGAAAACAACACCAGAGTCCCAGTTACAGAATCTGAGATTTATTTCCAGGCCAAGATAGTATCTCCATCACTTTTCCAGCTCCTACTCTAATCTGATTGCACCTCCACTGAATGCAACAGGTAACTAGTTTTGATCCTGATGGCATGGTACATTCGTTGTTATGACTCAAATGGGAGCAGCAAAAAAGAACCTGTATGAACTAAAACCAATAAAAGCTTGAAATGTCTCCTTTCCCTTTCAAAGTAGAACCACAAAAAGGTGTCAGCAGAAAGAACTTGTAAAGACAGAAAAGGTGAATCTGCAGCATACATCCATGGTCAACATCTGCTCATTGAAGAGAAACCAAATATGCAGTCATAAGGACTTTCAAAGCCACAGTAGTCCCAGGAATCCAAACATTAACAGGCAGACTTGGAGTCTCATCTTAAAGAATGTGATTGACCAAATTAGGGAAGCAAAGGCAAAGATATATAAACAATGAGTTCAGAGGAGACATTAAAAACATTAGTGCCTTAACAGTGATTTTCTTAAAGTTCAGGAACTTCCTTTTATTTGGGTTTTCAGACAATTTTTTTGTTTGTTTGGGTGTGGGACACTTTGGTGGGCTTTATTAAACGAAGGTGCTAGACATCGCTTTTCCTTTTTTCTTTATAATACTAACCAGGCAACACATTCAACACTGCATTAACTGACATTGGCTGTGGCCTTATTTAACCTCATCAGCATATTTTATTTAGCTGGATAAGAGCTGAATCATTAGCTTTAAACTGGCTTGCAGTCTTGAAAGAGCACAGCAGAAAGAAAGTTCATGATTTTTCCATCAATCAAAACACAACATAAAAATCTATTTCAGATCCCACCAAATATTTTATTTTATACCCATCTGATGTAATGTTTTGCATGATTTAGGGATGGATTTTAGATACTTCTAAGTACATTTGCAGTATAATGACAAAACAAAACAACCATGTAGAAGTTCTTAAACTGGATACTTTTTCTTTTTTTCCATTTTATTCCTCTTGTGGGGAAAAAACCTAAGGAAACCACATTAAATACACAAGATATCTGAATAGCTTTCTGTAATTAAAATAATCCACTTTTAATCAAAAAATTAAAGAAATAGAGGGATGCAACAAAAATAACTCTTATAACACCACAACTATATGGACAGGCTCCTGTCACCAGTCATATCTGGAAGAGATCAAAACAGCACACCTTCCCACTGGAGCAGGCCAAGGTACCTCTTTCTCATACTAGTTAATATTTTATGCTGTGTCAGCTACTGGAAATCACTTGGACTACAGGCAGAGCTGGTATACAATAAGGGTCTTGCACATGTAGCCATAAAATGTACTGTTCTTGCCACGGTGGCATGCAGAAGGAAAAAATTGTTCTGTTTGAGCCATGTACTCAGCATTTCCTTAAAGGACTCCCAAATGTGCAGGCATCTTATCACAGGCCAAGGAGAGCAATGCTGGGCACACTTAAGGTGCTGGTGATTGCTGGCAGAGAAATAGCAGGTTCATGGCAGGAGTAACAAAGCAACAGTCTGTCATCTTAGTGGCTGCCTTCAGTCCTTTCTCACCTTCACCTGGTACACAATTTATCACATGCTAAGAAGAAGTGCTGTGGGATCTCAGTGATACAATATTGGCAGAAACCACTGAGTAAATGATAACCCTAACAACCTACTTGTAATTCCCTTTGGACTCTCCCATAAATACCAGCTGGCCAAGATTGGTCTTGAAGAAGTATTTCTTCAGGAGAAAATTGCACCTCTGGTAAAAAGAATCCATCAGTCACATAAATTCAGCAGGACTGACTTTTGAAGCCACAAACATTGTGCTTATCCTTCTTTAATTACCAATTTTGGGACCAGGTCCTTCAAAGTAATCTCACATCATTCAAGACTTTTAATTTTTTTTAATTTAAAAGTAAGGAGTTTACTGTAAATATGCTTTCATAAATATCATTAGCACACAAAATTAACCCCATATTCAATTACTTTGCTTGATGTGTTGTAGTGTTCCTAACCATTTTCTGTGTACTTGAAAAAGTAGATAGATCAACAACTTTTCTGTTGATAAACCTCAGTAGGCAGCCAAGCATCACTCAGCTGTTTACTCACCAACCTCCCCTCCAGTGGAATGGGGGAGAGAAATAAAAGAGTAACAGGGCAAAAACTCATGAATTGAGATAAAGACAGTTTAAATTTTTTTTTTTTTTTTAAAGGAGGAAAAGGAGCAATAGAGCTGGACACAGATTACAAGTGATTCAAAGTCAAACAATTGCTCACCACCAACTGGTGCCCTGACTGTCCCCAACAGCAGCCCTGGCCAACTGCCACCCATGCCGCTCAACCCCAGTTTTACTGCTGAGCACGACACTGTATGGTGAGATGTCCCTTCAATCAGCGGGCGTCAGCTGTCTTAACTTTGTCCCTTCACAACTTCTTGTGCACCCCCAGCCTACTTACTGGTGGGTGGGGTGAGAAACAGGAAAGGCCTCGAATCTGTGCGAGTACTGCTCAGCAGTAATGAAAACATCCCTGTGTTATTAATACTTCTGTCACAAATTCAAAACATAGCCCCATACAAGTTACTATGAGGAAATTTAACTCTATCTCGGCCAAAACCAGTACACTAGATCATGCCAGCAGTTCCTGTAGAAGCAGCAAATGCCAAATTTTAATTTCTGTGGCCCCTTTCCAATATTCCCATTTCCCACCAAATGGAAAGCACCACACACAAACCCTCATCACATTGCTTTCAGAGCCTGGTTTATGAATGATCATCTCCTAATGAAGTTTCAGGACTCATGTTTGAGAGTACTAGTATTTTTAGAGGTAAAGTCAGTACTGGAGGAAGAACAAAGCCAGCCCCAGCCTGGACAGAAGGCCTTCCAGAATGCAATGACAAGCTCCCAGTTTTGCTGGCCAGCTTTTTCTTTGGCATGGCTGCCCACTAGAAGTTTTAGAAACAGCTCAAGTCAAGATGGTTACATAATCGAGGGACTGAGCACGATAAGGAGATAGAGTTCCTTATGGTCACAGTAATGCCTAAATCTCTTTTTCCTCCAGTTTTCCACTTTTAAAACAGGCACAATAATATTCTGCATTTGCCTACATTACCAGCCACAGTGGATTTCTGCTGACCCCTCTGGATACATCATCATGCCAGGAACCTCATCATGCCAGGAACCTCATCACTGCCATTATTCTTACTTCTCCCTTCCCATCTACATCCCAGTCCTTATACAGCACAAAAGGTTCTTCTCATTACAAAACACTTTTGTGACTTACAGTTCGTAAATAACACAGCCTCCACATTACAGCAGCGTGTCGATTAGAAGTACTGACCTGCACATGAAGTCATAAAGAACATATCTACTTTAAAGACAAAACTAGTGAATGATTTTTCAATACTGTAAAATATAAGGGGACACCATATGCAAAATTAAATAAAAATCTGGACAGGTAGAAAATACCATCAGTAAATATGTCAGCAAAGATAACACATTTTGCCTGTGCACAACTTTAGCAACAATAGATCCAACTTCCTTTAAAAGTGTGACCAAATTTTCTGCCTAATTTATTTTCAGGGAGTAAGTAGTCCATTTTGTGATCATCTGCATTAGCCATAGATTTTAGCACTTTCTCATGAACTTCTACTATTCATTCTCTGGTTTCCACTACCATTACAAAGGAAAGCCAACCAATCTGAAATTATTTTTACTCTGCAGTGTAAGCAATGGGCCTATGATTATTAAAACATAATTCTCCATGAAAGTTTCCCTGTAAATCAGTTACAGATCAAGATTTCAAATGTGTGTATAAAAATGTAATGTTAAAAGGTCTTCTCTTTGAATTAAGGAAGGATACACTGGAAAATACAAGTAAATGCATCTTGCAAAAGTAACACTTTTTGCACATACACCACTTCAGATATCAATACTGTTGCTAATAAATCAGTAGCGTTTTCTTTCAGTCAGAGACAGAAATCATAGCATATGACCAATCCCAGAAGGAATACTTCTAGTGGTTCAAAACATATTTCACTTACCTCTGGCATGAGTTTCTGGATTAGTGTCATATACGTGTCAACATGAAACAACATAGGCTATTTGTTCATACATTCACATTACTCCTCCTTATGTTGTTCTGTCTGCCAGCTAACATTGACTATACATATATATCAATATATTCAACCCAATGAATGAATTCGTCTGTCAGGCACTTGTTAACAAGACATAACCAGTGAGTACAAATGAAGGGAAACTGAGGTAGTGATACAAAATAGGGACTTAACAACGCTGTTTGTATACTACTAATTAGAAATGGCATTGTGTAAAGGCATATTTTGACTAATCAACAAACAGAGCTGCAGCTTGGTTTTTAAGATCTGGTTAGCTGATAAGACCCAGAGACACACAGCCTGAAGTCTGTAGTGGTTTCCATTAGTTTTCAACCAATAACAGCTGGAAAATCATTCCTGCCATGTTTTAAATTATGTGCCCGTGGCCAGTGTGGCTAGGTGCAATGGTGCTCTTTTTTTCCAGCCAGAAAGCCAGCAATGGGCATTCTGACTCTTGGATTCAAATTCATAGAATGGGTTGGATTGGAAGGACCTTATAAAGATCACCTAGTTCCTACCCCCTGCCATGAGCAGGGACACCTTCCACTAGACCATGTTGCCCAAAGCCCCATCCAACTTGACCTTGAACTTGCCCAGGGAGGGGGCATCCACAACTTCTTAGAGCAACCTGTTACAGTTTTTCACAACCAGATCTCCCTTTGAAAGAAATATTAACCATGTCTCATTTATTATATGTGCAGAACAGCCATCTTAAGACCTCCAGCAGGCAAAAGATAGTCAAACATGACTTTAGCCAAATTCCTGCATTTTAGAATAGCCTAATAGGCCCAAAGCTGGTTTCTTACTAATGGAGTAGCTGTAAAAATGAGGTGCCCTCTGCATGACTTCCATATCATCCAATGAAATAGAAATGTCAGCAGCAATCCCATGACATGTTTTCCTTGGTGACAAAGCAGCTTAATAAGTTTCTACTATCTGCCCACTTCTCTCCAGCCATTCATACCTGTGCCTGGGCTGAAGCTCACTGCAGTCTCATTGGGCTGATATTACTGTGATCTAAGGTGGGTTAAAAATACCTGTCCCCAAAACACTTTCCTTTTTTATTATTTATCTTGAATCATTTCACTGGTCCTGCACATAGCTGTACCAACACATCCAGAGCACAAGGAACTCCAGCAATGAAGAAGATCCCTAAGAGAGCTTTCCCATCAGAGAAAACATATCCTGAAACTCAACCCCATAATGATGTTAGAGTTTACTGCCAGCCTCATAAACTAAGGATCTGAAAATATAGAGGAGGGGGGAAATACTTCACCAAGGTAGCATGCAGCAATGACTTGAGGATTTAGAACCACAGACTAGACATGCTACTGCAGTCCAGCCCTCCTGGATAGCACATAGGACATCTTCTCACTTGCCTGCTGCCTGGGGAAGAGCGGGGAAGCCCTGCTCCCTTCTCACCAACTTAGGTGCCAGTATCTGCACACAACTGGTTGTTCTGACTGGGATTGATGTAGTCTGGAATTAAGATGACAGGAAATTTGCCTTTCTGTAAAGGGCAAGCAAAAGGCTTACGGATCAGAGAAGTTTGAGGTTTTAATGGGGTACTGACATTTTGATAGCCTCTGTCAAAAGAGACAGCTTCACTTGAGAAGCAGGTAAGCTGAGCCAGAAAATGCTGTTTCCCCAGCATCTCTTGCTTTGTTGAGTTTTGACTTTCATGACTCTTCCTAGCTTGTGTCACACCCATAGTTCAATCTAAAAATAGCTTTTAATACTGTATTTTTCACTACTACAGAAAAAGGAGTTTGAAGAGCAACTATATAAAGCATGTAGCAGTCATTTAAGATACAAGGTGACTGTCTATTTAGGATTTGGTTTGGACAATTACTGTAATTGAAAAACATATTGCATAATAAATGGAAGAATAACTGAAAAGGAAATCTAATTCATAGGTCTTAATTCTGATAAACACACACACACTTCTCTGTTTGCACGAATTACTTCATTGAATATAGCAGACTAATGTAGAAACCCACTCCCAACTGAGAATATTTGTAGTAAGAGAATGTAAAAATTTCTACAGAACTAAAAAGGTATGATTGCACTTCATTTTTTTCTGATCCTTCATCCTTCCTTTCTCTCTCCCACCCAAACACCAAATTAAGGACTTAAGGAGCTCATTCTAACATCGTTTTCAGCAGTTTCAGATTGGTATAATTTCACTGGCCTGAGAGAATTATTTCTCATTTAGTGAAGGTGAAAGCAATTTCAGATACTTACTGCACACTCTAAAAACTGAAAGCATTAAAGTGGATATAAGATAGCTCAAATACTGAGCACTTTTCCATCAGAAATTTTAACATGATTCTTTCCTACCCTAGAAAACAGGGGGTTTCCTTCTGCAAACATTAACAGCAGAATCAACACAGAGTTAAATAGGGTGCTGCTATAACACAAGATGATATATGCTTTCTTGTTACCATAATTCATTCATGTTCATTTACTGACAAGGGGCTTAGCTATTTAGTTGAATAAAAAAATTATAATTTACATAAAAAATTCTTTCTAGCAGCTATTTGCTACTCTTCTTGCTTATCAACTGAAACCTATGCTGACCTGGTTTACCTACAACCGGAGTGGCAGATGGGTCCCTGTTGGTTACAACAACTCAGCAGACCAGTAATCACTTCCAGCTATTGATGAGCCATAACTTTTTAAATCAGACTGATTTTGCACTTCTAACACTTCACACTTCCCTGAAGGTTATCTTTAAGGTGAAAAAGAAATGGGTCTTCCGTGTTCTTTCTTAAGATCCATAAAAACCTAAAAATTTCTGAGGTTTTGGAGAAGCTCCCAGAGCACTGGAGAGCTAGATTAGGAAACATTTTCATCTATTGAGTGACTGAAGCTGACTGATCTGTCACACATATTCTTTCAACCGGTTCTTGGGCATTTCAATTAATTAAGACAAAATA
The DNA here is from genome assembly GCA_026283785.1 of Coracopsis vasa. NCBI lineage: Eukaryota > Metazoa > Chordata > Aves > Psittaciformes > Psittacidae > Coracopsis > Coracopsis vasa. Next base: position 25,801 of record JANHGB010072940.1, read on the forward strand.
AAGCAAAACAAAACAGGATTCATCACAAGATGTTTATGCTGCAGTGAGCTGTGTGTGGGCAAGACACTCCTCAAGCAAAATCCAGCAGGACTCTATAAGATCCCAAAGGTGCTCCAAAATGGCATGACTGCAGGACTATGGGCTGAGACTAACATGCAAACCATCCTCTGACTACCTGGTCAAACACAGTTGCTTCAGCTACTTGCAACAGATGAACATATTTCAGATGTTCTGCTTGCATAAATAAGAGCAAAGAATGGGCATTATAAAGCTTGCCTCTAACTTTGAGAGCTTTTATTTTCCCTTGTATTAGACCCAGCATATCAGAGACAGCAACAAATGTCATGTGATTACTGGTCCTTGGTAGCACACTATAAACTTCCTAGCACTTTATTGCTGTCCTAAATACGTTGTTTAATGCCAGTAAACCAGACATATCCATGGTATTTGGCTAGAGATTCAGAAGTGCACACTTTTGGACGGAAGGAAAGCATGCAGAGTCCTAAAGGTGGTGGTTTTATGATGCTAACAATGACGCTTCACTGTACTGACTCCTTTTTTCCATCAGTCATTTGCAACAACAGTACAGAAAAACAATAGGACAGATCAGAACCAACAATCCTCTTGATCATCCCTTCTGCAAAAACAACATGCATAATATTTTTCAAGAGTTATTTTGTCCTCTAACAAGAATTATAATAGGTTTGTAGTCTTTAATGTTGAGTTCAAAGATGGGTTCACCTTAACAAAAAGATGGATCCAGATTCACCACACCACAAATTCCACAACAAAGCATATGCAAACATTCAGTATGTTAAAAGCACTAACTTTTTTTTTTAACTCACCTAACTCTCTCTCGCTCCCCACCCCAAGGAGAAAAACCACAGAAAGGAATCAAAATATTCTACTTGAACCTAAAAACTTAGATTCAGCTCTTGGCTTTGCTTCAGGTTTATTGTGTAACACTGGACAAGTCTCCAAGCTAAACTACAAAGACTGGTGGACAGCATGGGCATATAAGCTAGGAAAGCCTGGGTCAAGCTTGCCAGACCAAGTAACCTTTTTCAAGCCTTTAGAGTTCACCCTGTCTGAACAGGATTTTGGAAGCCACCAGGAAAGCATCTTTGCACGAAAGTAATTCCCTGAAGGGGGAACAGCTTTGGCAGTGCAAGAAAGGATGCAACACTGCCCTAGGAGATGAGCTGTCCCATGCACTGCACCTGAGTGCATCTACTGTACTCATAGGTTCCCTGTGCTGGGAAAAAGGGCATTTTTGGAAATTAAATTTGGGATGAGGACAGAAATAACCTAATCATAGAATCATAGAATAGTTAGGGTTGGAAAGGACCTTAAGATCATCTAGTTCTAACCCCTCTGCCATGGGCAGGGACACCTCACACTAAACCA
>JANHGB010072954.1:9051-36717 GCA_026283785.1 Coracopsis vasa
AGGAAGGCTTCCTGCAGTCAGATACATGCAGCCAAATTCCACCTAAAGCAGTTTTCTAAGGTTTAAATGCTTCTGAATGTTGAGATACAACTAAAACAAAACAATAAGGGTCTCAGAGGGGTCTAAGCAAGAAGAATCCGGTCATGGGGGTCTAGCTTGCTGTAGGTAGACAACAAGTATAAATAGTTGCTGTCTTTACACAGTAGAAGCTGCATATTTTTTGTGTACTTCATAGAATAATTTGGTATGGAAGGAACCTTCAAAGGTCATCTAGTCCAACCCCCCTGCAATAAGCAGGGACATCCTCAACAAAATCAGGTTGCTCAAAGTCACGTCCAACCTGACCTTGAATGTTTCCAGAGATGGGGCATCCACAGCTTCTCTGGGCAACCTCGTCCAGTGCCTCATCACCCTCATCTTTGCTGCTTCTATCCACTATTTGTCCTTTTTTGAGAACTCTGCTAGCTCCTCTGCTGCCTGTTAGCCCCCCACTCTGCTCGACTTATTTATCCTGATACTTGGTAAATTCTCCATGTGTCCATTAATAACCCTCCCCACAAACTCTCCCCTGCAGATGAAGTCTAATCATGAATCTCTCATCCGATAGTATCAATGGTTCATCTATTTTTTGTTAGCTGTCTTATTATATATTTGTGAACCACACTGCACATGGTAAGCTGATGATAGCGCCAACTGGTGATAGAGTCGTGGCCTGGTGTACAGTTGTGACTGGGTAGGGAAGGGTCCCCAATTCTACTGCAGTGAACCAACCAGTTATCTCCAGCTCTGGAAACTTAGTACTCCTGTCTCTTGGTATTGGGCTCTTGCTATCGTGATCCTTATAACAAGGTCTCTTTAGGGTATGTAAAAAAAAAAAACAACATTTGCTTTCCACTGCTGTTTTCAGGAACATTCATTTGCATTTGCTTGCTTTTTCTGCATGCTGACATGCAAACACCCAGAACACCCTAACAGATCTCCATTCAGAATTGCTCATGTGTCTGAGAAACCACCAAGCATCCTTCACTTTATATACAGCTCTCTGGAATTAATTCCTCATCAAGATAAATCTTTCGCAGGTGAAACCCTTTCAGAACTCAAAACATCTGAGAAAATTAATACAGCAGCTTCCCTAAACATCCCAGAGTCTTCAAAAAGAGTAAAGCTGAAGAAAAACTGCTGAGAACAGCCAACATCTTTGAAAGAAAGTCCATGTGGAACAATGGAAGTTTTTGGAAGAGAAACTTCCCTAGGATGAAGAGTGTTGCTTAACTGCAGGACTGTTTGAAATGACCTGTCAGTGCACAAACTCCATATTCAGTTCACTGCTGTTCACCCAGGCATATTCACAGCCAATGTCACTCAGAGCCAGCACACTGACTTATCAGGAACTATTATTTTTTAATTTTCCTTTTATTTTGAACTAGTTCAGAATTAGTTGTGTACTTAGAACTTAAATTATAAATGACCAGCAGTAATAAGGGACATGCCTTGCTTCTTCAATACATACACCTGTTTGAGCTATTCCCCTTTGGGTATTGCCCTAATGTAAGTTCTCCTTAATGTCCAGTACCAGGCTGTTCGTTAATGTCTCAGTATTCTCAGGGAGGGTAGAATCTGTCTACAGTTATTTTTCTGTGCTTTGTAAGAAAGCATAGAAAGAAAGGAAGATTTTTATTTTCCTCAGATTATGTCAGTGCTAGTCACAGACTAGGTCATATTTTATTTCTTCTTTGGGACCTTTGGTCTTTCTTTGACTTTCTCATTGCATACCTCAACTCCTTTCTGGTGCATATGAGTTTTCTGAGGATTTAAGTCATCCACTTGGCGGATGAAGACTGACAGGTCAGTGTTTTGGAATGACCCTTCAAGACATTCTTTGGGGAATGGTAGGCTATTAGGACACCATGCAAACTCAGCTCACTCTCTGTTAGGATTTACAGAAAACAAAGCAGGTCTGTGTAATGTGATGAAGAGGATGTGATCTCTTTGTAGAGTTACTGAACGATAGATGTGTTTATCAACTGGACAAGGAACCACTTTGATGGGTAAGAATCAGTAAGCTCAGTTATGAAGATAGAGATGAGGCAAAATTGAGTCTATTTTGTGGAAACAAAAGCAGAAACCTTGCTGGAAACAGGAGTTTCTTCTCACTTCTCTAGAGGGTGGTTTGAGAGAGGAGCTTTCCTACAGAGCAGAGACATCCTCCTAGGCCTCCTTCCTCCTTTCATTTGCAGCTTTTCTGACTTCTGAGGGTTTTTTCACAATTCAAGAGCTAAAAAGAAAAAAAAAAAAAAAAGGACTTACAAACCCCTGCATTTTTTTTTCCCCTACACCTCCTTCCAAACTCTTCAAACTGGGTTAATTTTGCTGTTCTTTGCTATTCTTGTTTTTACAGTGGTATTTCTTTTCAAGTTTCATGGATCCTAGAGGCCACTTTACCTGTGGTATTACTGAGACTCTTTCCTATCAAGTTTGTGTATATCCAGAGCAGACATCTTTGATCATATTCTACCTCCTACAAGGATCAACACACTCCAATCACTCGTGGTGTTTAGACTCCCACTGACTTGTTTGGGTGTCCCAATTCAAGGAAAATCTGCAAGAGCAAAGACAGCATTAGCTTAGTTTCTCTTGACCTTCCCTTATCTGTAGACAGAAACATGGGTCCATAAACTCAGTGTTTAGTTAAAGCATAACTGCTGTTAAGTTCATAATGAGGAAAATGAAGCAGAGATCAAAAGATTTGCTTTTTTGTGGGTTTAATTTTCTTCCTTGTCTTTGCACTTTGATAGTAAACACTGCTGTTCCCCCTCTGCCCTCCTGTTCCATATACTGAAGATCAAGTTGGGAAATATTTTAGAGAAGACGTGATTATACAGAAGGGAGTATTAGACTGTGACCTTATAGCTGCTTTGGACGTTTTTGAAGGCTACATGGCAAACGTTCTCAGTATTTCCAAATTCTCAGAAAAAGGAGATTCATAGATTGCTCTTCATTAATTTAAGTGTACTAAATAATTGGCCACATATATGTTTATTCCCTCTCTCTCATGCATGCACACATAAAGCAAAGCCAACACATATTCCAAGATGCCTGAAACAAATAATGGACCCACAGTATTGCCTCAATAGCTACTGGCATGGAACGAAAAGTAAACAGCAAAACAGGAAAAGGAAGGCTAAAACTAGATTAAACAGATTGCTGCATTCAAGAGTGTGCAGTCATCTGGGAACTTAATGAAAAAAGAGTTGAAAGGAAAAGTTAAAACAAATAACATACAGACCTCTCTTGTATTTTTGAAAATCCCTCATCAGCTGTGTTACAAAATGCCTTTAACAAACTAGCATACGGTGTAAAACTTAGATGTACAGAATTAACCTTTCATTCACTAAGGTAAGCAAAATTTCAGGTTATTCCACATCACTGGAATTCAAATTAGGCCCAGATTGTTTGACAGGACCTGGAAGGGAGATGTCAGGGATCAAAGAAAGGAGCTTCTTTGTCTCAGTTACAGGAAAAAGAATGTAATTTCTCAGGATAAGAACATGTTACCAATAGAAATTTATGCTGCATTTATGTGACACAGTATGTCTTCAATTAACTGTAAGAGGAGATGTGCAAAAATCAAGGTGATTTAAAAACCTGGCCTATCACCAAAGCCAGCTAGATCTCTCACTGTTTCTACCATTTGAAGCTAGAAATCTCTTGCTGAATACTCTAGTCCATTTTAATCCCAATTTTGATTTGAACTGGAACCCTAGGTCCTAGAATAAATCAAACCCAGATTTTAACATGTTCTTTCCAGACCATTTCTGATAACACAAGCTCTATCAAAATAACCTGGCTTTGCTTCCGCAGTGATTTCCAAGAGCCACAACCAGGAATTTTGCTACTTAACTGACTGACTTCAGACAGACTTGTCTAGGTTAGCTGATTGAGCCAAAAAAAGAAATCCTAGCCTCTTTCACCACTGCTTTCATTCTTTACAATTGGAAATAAGAAAACTATCTTAAAGACTCTGTTTGGACAACCTGTCATGTCAGCTTGGCAGTACTTTTCCCTTTGGTCTGATATTCAAGAAAGAGTAATCAACTTTTCTGCCATATTCCTGAGTTCTGCTGTAGCCCCATAAATTAAAAGAACTTTGAGTGAACCGTGTTACTGTCCACCAGACAGAAGGCACAGAGACTTTTCCACTAACTTAAGCATCTGTGGTTGCCCCAGTAGGAACGCCTGTAAGCAATCCTACAGACCTTTTTCACCATGGAGTCTAAAAGCAAGATGTTCACCCATTATGCTTCCAAGGGTATTGTTTGGGCAAGAGCTGTCTTTCTGATAGATTGTGTACACAGGACACTTCTTCCTTGATCAAAGACTTCTCCTGCAGGCCATAAAGGATCTTTTAATTTTATTAACCCAGCCTGGGCTAGTAAATCCCACAGCTCCACTTGCAAACAGTTATGATTAAACTTACTCAAGAGCCAGATGCCTCTCATGAATTCAAATTCAGGAGGCTAAACCTACATTTCCAAGGACATTTTACATAGGACATTATTTTTTGTTTATCCTTAACTGACATCTTTCATCAAGCACTTGGCTAAGTTGTTTCTAAAATTAGCTGTACTTCAGTTTCCAAGCAATAGAGGTACAGATACAACTACATGGTCTCCAGTTCTTCTAAAGTAAAGGTATTGTACCAAAACACAAATAGAATCTCAAAGGCAATGGCAATCATTATTTGTACTGTTAGCATCCATAATCATTAAGAAAAAGGGGGTACTTGTAAAGCTCACTACTTCTCCTAAAAAGCCAGTCTTTCTTACTGTTTTTATGTAGCGAAACATTTCTTCCGTAAAAATACCCTTTGATATATCCATGTGAGTAGTTTCACTGCTGAAAGCTGTTTCCAGTATAACTTTGGATAGAAGATGCTAGTAAAGCAAGAAGGAGAATTTAAAACTCCCATGGAACTATCGGTTGCACAGGGCCTCTAAAAAAACCTGGAGTCTTATGGACAAATTAATAAGGACTTACATTAGCCCAGACTCCATTGAATTGGATCATGGTTAGGAGCACTGGCAAGCTAAGGTCAATGAGAGGGTGGTTTGTGCTGTAGATGTCTCAACTATATCTGACCTGTAAACAAAGAGGAGATTTGCAGTTCCAGGATAGCCAGTATCTAAACCTTCATCTGTACAAACACTTGTCCTGAAAAGTAAAATACTTATTTTGAAAAAATACACATTATAAACGTACATGTTTATAATGTGTATTTTGGAATATTGTATGTTGTATTTCCACCTCTATGAGCCACAGACACCAAAGACCATTTTACAGAACTACAAACACTCTTACTGGAGATGAATCCATGATAACACAACAGAGGACTTATACATAGAAGTAAGACAGTGGCTGTCTGATTGTATCATTTTATTTTTCTGAAGATTCCAGGTACTGGTACCATAGAAACAAGATTAAGGTATTAGAACTCCAAGATGTAATGCTCATTGCTGTGTCTCTAACATTAGATAAAAGCTTTCAGGCTTCACTGGTAGGAAAGCTCAACTGTGCCTGGTTTAGCAGCCACAGAGGATGAGTTTCCAGCCAGACTTGCCCCTTTTTCGCAGCTGCTCCCTCTGATGTGTTTTCAGCCCCTGGTTCATGGATCCCTCTATGCTCCCTACCCCAGAAATGCCTAAAGATCTGAAAGTTTAGAAGGACTGAATTTGTCCTTGCACTCACTGTTGGGCCTCCAGCTGCAATCCCTGTGCCTGGTGGAATGCAGGTGGTAGACAGCAGTCTGTAATTACTTCAAGGACTGCAAATAGAAGGGGAAAAACGTACTCAAAGAGATGAAACCCTGACCCAAATGGAATCAGAAGGAATTTAGCTGTTTACATGAATAGAGGCAGGATTACTCCTCTAGCCAAGACGATAAGACCATGAAATTTATCTATACATTTACTCTTGTTTTCTGCCAGCAATAAACACAGTAAAAAGATAAAGATGTATCAAAGAAGCTGACTGTGCTACAAGGGATGTTTCTCCTAGCTTCAGGCCTCAAGATTATCTTGCCCAAAGAAGTAAGTATGAAAGCTGTTGTGCAAACACTGCACACCATTGTTTATTTTGTCATATCACAGCTAATCATAACCCTTTTAAAATTCTGAGCAGATATTATGGAAAGTGCTGCACTGTCATTACTGTGGAAGGTAATCACCGCTAGATTGAAGAGTTCACTTAAACCACTTCAGCTGTGGTTGCATTGTTGTATAGGACTTTGCAACTCATCTGCTCTTAAGAATGAAAATTGATTATGGGCAAGAACTGTTCTGAACATGAACTTTGACACACTCCAAGATCTGACCTATTTACTATGCTCTACACAGTACTACCATAGCTTTGATACACTGTTTCTCCGTACTTTGCAAGGAAAAAAGGCTTCATCACACAGATTTTCCCAAGTGCTGGTATTAATATTGTGCTATTCTACTGGAGGGCTCCATCAGAAAAACTGGTGATTCTAAGACGTTACTGAACACAGCTGTTTGTCCTACTTAGGACAAACACATTGTCACAGCTGACCATGTGTATCCCAGAGGTATGCAAACGCATGGCTTTTGAGATAATGCATAGGTGAAGCATCCACTTGAGGCTTTCTTTTACCTGTGTTAGTCCCAGCTCTGATTGTCTATCATGTAGGAATCCTCAATAAATGACTATTTGACCTCAACCAACCATTGAAGGTTTACTGATCCAAGAGAATCATCACAAGGAGAAAGAAGACAGAGTTGAGGAAGCCATGAAGACTTGTGCTACCTTGCTGCTGTAGGCTGCTGCCTTTGCAGCAGAGCTGACAGCTCGCCTGTCTGCACTGCACAGCCTAAGGTCTGACACATCAACTGAGACCATTGGGAATCTGCACTAAGACATGACACCAAACTGCACATCAGGATTCTGCCAAGGGGCAGCTGGCAACAGCAGGGCTGGGGAGGATGAAAATGCAGCTAGAGATTTCAACCCATTTTCCTTCACAAATATGAAGCAGGGGCAATTGAATGGATTTGTGCTCCTTTTCTAGGACACTGACCTGGGCGGAGAGGAGAGGGTCCCTCTTTCTGTCCGCATAAAAACCACATTGACAGATAATGCTTTTCAAAAACTTCCTCCGTAACAAGAGATTTAAACCATACTTAATTTGTTTCCAATTTAGATTTCTGCTTGTTGCAAACGCCACAAGTTCAAAAGCACCAAGAATAATAATAGAAACATTTAAGTTGGAAATGACCTTTCAGATCATCAACTCCAACTATAAACCTAACAGTGCCAAGTCCAGAGACTAAAAGGGTCAGCTTTCCCGATCCTGATGGACCTGAAATGCTGCAGGGTTCTTCCTTCCCATCATATGGCCTGACACAAAGGGAAGAGACAGAACCACGCAGCTCTCTTCCTCCTTCCCCTGCGTCCTCCTGGAGACCTCTCCCATGGACACAGTTCACCGGACACAGCCTGTGTGTCAGCAGAAGCCAGCCCAGTTTCCCTTCTCCTTCTTGCAGTGAATAATCAGCTTATACCAGGCAGGAGTAGCCAAATGGAAAAATTTACCTCTTTGTTTATCCACCACCAGCAATATAAGGTTTAATCATATATCCCCAGCCATTTATGCCTCAAGATTGGCACCTAAAATAGTAGTGCAATTTCAAGACAGTTGTCACCAGCATCCATTCACTGTATTAAGACCAGGAGAAGCCCAGCCTGTGGAAGCAGGGTCATTTTTCAGGTCTTGCACTGTTCTTTAAGCCAGCCTCTGCCCTTGCTTTTACAGCTACAAAGCCAGGCATCAGTGTGTAAATCAGCTGACTTCTGTCTCACAGAGTCTGCTAGACAAACTCCCAGCAGAGGTGTGAACTTCCCCAGTTAATCTTAATGAAGTGTTAACTTCAAAGCTGAGCTGTAGCCATTTCTAGGTTAAGAGAACCTTACAGAGAAAACCTCCCAGCCTGGCTTGTTAAAAAACAGCTCCAAGGGGACAGCACTGGCCAAATTTGGGGGTTATTCTGGGATCTGGAAAAAATCCCACTCACTGGCAGCCATTGCATGTGCACCACTTCTACTGCGGCTGCATTGTTGGGAGACCAAAGGGTCAGGCAGCCAGACTGGAAAAACTGTACAGTGGATGTGTACTAAAAATATCACTGGAGCAGATGGAGCAAGATAAGGAGGCCTGGATGATAAAGGCTGTAAGGAACTGTGTAAGCTTATTGAGCCAAGTGATGACCTTCTTCATACTCTCTTTTACCTTATTCAGGTCAGTGAAGTACAGAGCCAAATTAAAGTCCTGAGCCCAAATTTAATTTATATATTTCCAGAATCCTCAGTTACCCGAGGATGCAGATCTTTCAGTCCAAATACAGTAAGATGTATACTTCAAATTTCTCTGTAGATACTAGCAGTATTGCTGTTAGTTTTGCTAGCACTTTCAGCTATTGGTGTATTAGTGCATTTGGAAGTGTGAATTCACATTGTGGACCCTAAGTGTAGGTCTCTTGGAACAAGCCCTTCATTTGGAAGAATCTTGTAATCTTATTTTCCTAATGTGATGACACAGAAGCGTAGCCTTTGCAAGCAGATATTTCCCAACATGTCTCCACCCGGTTTCCAGTCAAGGAGCCCACCTAACCACTGGGGAAGGAGAATGTAGCCTGGGGAACCAGGCTATAACCCATCAGTATGTATTCACTTCCTATTCCAACATGAACCAATTGATCTTTGTGCTCATTTTTTACTCTAAACCAGAACAAGTGTCTTGATCTGGTATAGTTGTAGGGACCATATAATCAGACTGGTAGCACACTCCCTGGTGGGAAGTGCTGTAACCAATTAGATTGATAAGACTTACACATTCATGTATTCCAGCAAGTGAAAGCTCGGGTACCTCAATTTTTATTGTTAAAGGCAGTAGGAAAAGCATTTCCTTTGAAACAATTGCATGGAACTCTTTGATAATAGCCCAAAAAGCTCAAGCCTTGCGCTGAGCAATTCAGATTGCATTTTGAATATAAGAACTTAACTGTAAGAGAGGAAGGTCCTTCCTAGAACTTCATTACAAGCTTCCTTGAAGACTTCTGACTCAGCTGATTATTGTCAGAACACACCCACATCTGCCTGTGTAAGCTTTTAAAATATAAGAACTGAAGAAAAAGTCTAATTATTCCTATTTCAACAAGTTCAAGAGTAAATGCCTATGTTGCCATGGATGCTGTTTTGTTTATAGCACTGTTTTTTCCCTCATCATTAGCTACTATTAACTAACAAGAAACAGGAGTTCACCTCCAACATCATAACACGGCTCTGACCTCCTGTGTATGTTAGTTTGGCTAGTGAGTGCAGGTCAGATGATGCAGAAGGAAGCAATAGTTCTTCCAGATCCACAAAATTTTTTGCAGAATACCTCAAAACCAGCCCTGCTCACCAGGGTCAGGAAGCAGTTGTTTTCACATTTGCAAAGTATTTTCATGCTAGCAGCCACTGGATATTCCTCTGCATTATCTGAAGTGTCTCAGAAGAGACAGACTAATAGTCTGACCTTGACAACAACAGTCAGCAGTGGAGCAGGGCAAAAGGTCCTACTCCTTTTAGGAGCTGTGGGTCATCACTAACAGGAATAGGAAGCAGTTACTTTAACTTACACAGTTATACGATCACTGGAAAAAGGGGTCTTTCAGCAGCCTCAGGCTGTGAAATCTGTTGAGCTCATGTGACACAGCTCAGTCATGAAGCCAAATTTACAGCAGCAAATAGGTTCTTTCCCAAGTCTTTTTTTTTTTTTTTCCATTGGAATTTTAGTGGATATTTACTATGACACACAATCTGCACAGTCTGACAGAGATCTGTGCTGCCTCTCCTCATTCTGTGCCAGCAGGAAGAGAGTGTTGTTTGTCTCCACCCGGAGCACACTGCTGATTGCTAACCCATTTCCCATCACCTCCTTCCCAATGCATGTGTTCATGTGGAACAGTTTGGGCTGCACAGATTAGACCCTCTTTCTTAATCCTTTAAGGTCAAGCTCCAACAAGAGCTAAGCATACAGCAGCTCCCAAAACAAAAGCTTTTTTCCAACCAATTCAATATCCAGCTTGAAAATCTGGTCTGTGCTGCATTCTCCATAAACTGACCTTGATATATGTATGGCAACACAATGGAATAGCTGCACTTTGTCCAATACAGTCTATATCCTTTTTAGTTTTAATTGCAAACCCTGTGTGTCCCCCACTTGGAAGACTTTGTAGAGACCAGAAACCAACTACTAGCAAAAACAATGCTTCTACATTTTACAGATCAATTATTAATGTTTAAAAACTTTGTGCTATTTCTTCTCTAAATTATTTTCACTTACATAGCAACAGTAGAAAGGAACAATGCATCTCAACAGAGCAGCCCTATTGACTGGGGAGAAACAGGTGCTTCCCTAAATGCTGCTCTGCAGGGCTGCCAAGACATCTGTAAACGAGCTATACTGTTGTACTTTTCTCAGTCTGCTTAGCGTAACAGAGCTTGCAAGACTTTAAACCCATAGAAGTGAATATATACTCAATTACTAAAACCATGCAAGCACACATTCTTAAGCATACCTCATATCTTAATTTCAGTGCTAATAAGCAGAAGGGCGAGCACACACACTCCTGGCTACATTCCTTTTTGTATGCAAATATGGAATAAATAGCTGTGACTCTCTGGCCCCCAAAAGAGATGCCAAAGAAAGGGGTACAGTCGAAGTCTACAGTGTAAAGTGACATGCAGAATGCAAATACGAACTGTTTGTTTACATGATGTCACTTCAAGAAGTGATGGGTATCATAGCAGATAAGAGGTTCAAAACAAAGATGATATTGTTCTTCACATCATATATTATGTCACTGAACTTGCTACAGGACACCATGGATGCTAAAGCTTTACATGGGTTCAAACAAAGACTTGAGAAATTTAGATAAGGGAAATTAATTTACATTTATTAAATATAAAGGCATCTAAAATGGTCAGAGATTGAAGGATTGCATCAAGTAAATACCACTTCATCATCACCTTATGCCCACTCAGGTACTTTTTACATTAATATTTGCTCTTGACTACCTGTCAGTGAAGCAAGGGCCTCCTGCTCCTTAAGGATGCATACCAAGTGGGACAGCATGGCCAGCAGGACCTCTCCAACCACAGCCCATTCCCACAGTACCTGAGCAAGAGGAGTAGGGCAAGTCTAACCAAGAAAGAGTCCAAGACCACAAGGCAACATCATCCTGATGAGATGAGCGCAGGTAAATAAGCCAATCCATATGTCAGGGCTAAGATCAGGTCCAGTGGTTGCCAGCTAGACACATAGCAGCAAGGCAAACTGAAATTAAGCAGTCAGTCTCCAGGCTGAAGTCTGGATGAATAGGTGCTGCAAACAGGTAGCAGCATTATGAAGCTGCAAACCTGCAGCCTTCCAACACAGCTCTAGGACCCAGGCTGAGCTTAAACAGAGCTACTGGGCCATGGTTTTGGGGTGGAGGTCTCAGGTGATGTCACTCAGATCCAACAAAGCAGGTCTCAGGTGATGTCACGCAGATCCAACAAAGCTTATTAAAGCACTGATTGCACTGTTACCACTGCTGGAGAGTGGGATCTGTGTTTTTTTCTATATCATGTGAATCTACACCTGGATGTATGCATTAACAACTTGCTGGCATTGTGGAGCTACCACACAGTGGATCAGCCTCACCAACTATTGCACTTAGAGGAACAGTGATACAATGAGGCTTTTAATATCCAAGTAGATGAGGGCCAAGGTCTTAAGATGAAACGTGTATCAACAGATCAATAGACTGGAATTGTAGCACCTGTAGATAGGCATAGTCAATAATTTGCACTTGATGCGGATCCATATATTCATGCATCTGAGATCCAGTAAAAGACTAATGCCTTGGCTTCAGTTATGCTGTACAGTGTTAACCTCTTCCTAGAATAGAAAATTTCCAAAAGGCCTAATACCTTTTATTTTTTCTCCTACTTGTATGTTTCAGGTTCCATTAAAAAAGCAAGAAAATAGTGTATGATTTTAACATGTAGGCTCAAGGAAATGAGTCTGAGTTGCCTGTCAAAGTTACAGAGCATGTATTATATTTTTATTATGTATTATAGATATGTAACACATATGCATTTTATGTTTATATGTATATATGTACATACATATACACATATAAGGTTTTCAGCCTTCCATAATGTAGTCATATGGAAAGCCAGTCTTAATCTGAATCATGGACAATCATGTGAATCCCTTCCTTTTGCATCTCTGATCACACGATATACTGTGGCAGGAGCAACAACAACATTTATGGAAAAATAATGGCAGTTGTATCATTACTGTGTTAAGCTGCTCAAATAAGAACGCCAACATCAAACTATCCATTCTCTCTGCGTGGACCACTAATGATATATTTACTAAGTTTCCTGAGCCATGGGAACATACAGTCCTGTACTTAATAATGTGAGTCATTCAAGTGAAAATTTCTAGTCTGAAAGTTTACAACTTTAATTAAGAACATTAAAAAAATCTATACTTGCTTCATGCCTTTTTGTAATATCTCTGTTCTCAGTATTACCTTTATGATACTTCCATTTATAAAAATAATTAACAGTAAATGATATAATAAGAGTTTTACTTGCAAAGAAGGAAAGCTTATTGGCCTTCATTCATAGGTCAATATCCCACACCACACATCAAATTAAGAAAACAAGTCTTTTTCTTTTTTCCTACTGATGCGGTACTGAATTCTCTTCTCAATTTAAAGTACTGTTGCCATAATGGCAGTACAGGGTGTTGAGACTGTTGTTGCATTACCAAGTTGGGTAAACAAAGTGCATGCAAGGGTCTGAGGACTGAGCGTTCAAAGGAATGCCTAAGGTTTCTATAATACTCAGAAGAAATGGATGACAGTCATGACACTGTGAATTTTAACATGACAAGCTGTCTGTAAGAAAACGGACTTGGCCCATCATCTCTGTTATGAAAAGTCTCTCAGAATGGGAAAGGAAAGAATGTGAGCAACGGGCTGCAAGTGACAAACTACAGAGGCAGTAAAGGCAGCAAGTCTAAAATATTTTACAGAAGACATTGCTGTATTAGCAACTCTGAGATGGAAATGGCAAGGCCAACAGCTAGCTAGAAATGGAAGACTTGTCTGGGCAGAAAGAGAAATGACCTGAACCACCCACAATTTGATCTGCAGCCAAAACAAAAATGTAGTTTGTATTCTAAACAGTCAGTGCCATTACTGCAGCATGTTTGCAGTTCTCTGGGCTTTTGGTTCCAGGTTGGTGTTCTATTTCCATAGAAAAATCATTGTACTGCAATGTACAGACAATAAAACCCATGAAACTATAACATGTAACTATAGTTACAAATGAACATGGCCATAGAACAGCTCTCATTCAGCAGCTTCGTTAGCTTGCATACCGTCTTTTTTGATTATTGCAGCTTCATTCCCAGCCTGCCTTGGTTCCTGGAAGAATGCAGTGAAATGCATTTAGGATTTTTATCCAAGGCAGCTTTTAGCCCTCATCTTGTTGCCACCAGCTCACTCTGGCAGACTTGAACATTTCAACTGACTTTCCTAATTCTGTACCAACCTGTCTGCACGTGAAAAAGTGCGTTCTTTTAATCTATTATTGCATATTAATAATTTTATTATTGTTATTGCCATTTTTCTTAATGACACACACTACATCCAGACAGTATGCATGGGACAGCATATATGGTGGGTTAGTGACTGTGGGTGCTGTAGTGTGTTGTTTGTCCAGTTAGTGATGGTAAGACTATGAATATAACTTCTCATACACATCGTATTGTATCTTACACTGTGTCCAAGCTTATACTTTCTGTCAATCAATAGTTCAATACTCTTTAATACTCGTTCAGTCAATACTATTGTGACAATAGTTTTATACACCATGGTAATATACAATTTTTTCCATTTTTTCTTCACTATTTTCAGCCACCAGCTCAGTGTTTTCTTTAAGACTCAGCAGTTTCGTAGACATTCAAAATGCTGCAGCCATGCCATGCTCAAGCAACATAAACCTAGAGAGACTCTCTTCTGGCTTTCCCAGACTGACCCTTTTCTGACTTTCCTAATACACCTTGTCTTAATTCCTTAATGCCTTAATGAATCTCTCAGCTAGCAAGTTCACCAAGGAGGTGACTTCTTCCGATTTCTGTGTGATTTAGTCTCTGTGTCCTGGTGTCTGTCTCAGGGGCTCCTCAGGGTTGTGGCTGAGATGAAGGGTTTAGTGGGGATGAATGGGGTTGGACTGGAAGAGATGTGGGGCAAAGTGGCAGAGGATTGGAAACTGGGTTTTATCATGATAAATTGTGTTGGAAATACTAAAAAATAAAACATCATTGGTTTTGCCATTTTCCCCCGCATTAGATTTTTGTATAAAGACATATAATACATGATACATATAAATATAAACCACTACCATCTTGATTTATCATTTAAATATAAACCTATGCAGTGAATCTGGTCATGAAAGAGTCCTCTTATTTTTCCTGCTGAGAACTGAGTCCTTCTTCCAGTTTAAAGGCTTTTTATAGGTTACCTGCTGTGGAAGCTGGTATACAGGAGAGCTTGTCAGCTCACTGGCACTGCTTACATAGAGCATCTGACATTTATACTTTTTTTTGTTCACTGCTTTTCACTGAACATCAGACAATGTAGAAAGCCTTTGCTCTTACCCCTAGTTACGTGATCTCGGCCTCCCATAACACCACACTTGTTTCACCAGAGCCCTGGTCAAGAATAAAACATATCCTTTGTGGGAACATTTTTCAAGGAAAGTGAAAATTGTACCTGAAGGCTCACTTAAAGAGATTAAATTAAGTCTGAAACTTGTCACCTTCAAATACAACTCAGATATTTCTCCTTCATGTATTCTTAATGGTTTACAAAATTATCTATATATATAGCCCTTAATTTTGAGAGATGATGGCTTGGATCAAGTACCTGAATCTGGGGCGAGACCATTAGAAACTCCACAGCTCCAGCTCTGAGATGTGAGCAGCAGGGTTGTCTGGAGTGTGAATAACTGGAATTTATATCAGGGTGATGGTGATGTAATTTGTACAGCTGAGACATCACTTGAAAGCCAAAGGAAAATAAGAAACGACACATCCACAAACAGAGACACACACAGATTAGCAGGAAGTTTCACCTCAGGAAATCACTGTGGCTCTCTGTTCCTGTCAGTAACATGTCTGCAAATGTCACCCAGCAGCAATGTATCACCCCATGAGCAGCCCCAGAACACAGGGGCAACAAAAAGGGTGATGAGAAAGATATTGCCAAATACTTTTGAAACAAGTCAGGGATTGGACCCATCGGGAGAAAAATTACTCAATAAAACAGTTTTTGCCAAGAAAACCAAGACTCAGGGAGGAAGTTGCCTGTGCCAGTCCTGGCCACAGAGGAGAAAGCTGTTTCTCTGGGAAGGACAGTGAAGTCAGATTCAATATTTGCTTCTCCTCCTTGTCGACTTCCTTCTCTACTAAACATCACAGATAACTAAGTTTGTCCAACCTGGTCCTCACACCCAAAGCTTCTCCTGTGAACGGTGTCTGGCTCCACACAGGCTGCACCTCTGTGTGAGACCACTGAACTAAATTTTACCAGGCAAGATGGCATTTGAGAATAATTTCTCTGCTCGAGAGAAGCCCCATTTTTTTCTCTGACCTCAGCTTACAGCAGAGCTCTGTGGTCTGCCATTAGAAGAAAGACCTTTTTTATCTTTATTATAAGCTAGCAATTAGAGAAGGAAAACCACAGATTCAGAAAAACCTAATTCCATTTTCTGCTCCCTGTGAGCACACCTTTACTTATCACTGAAATGAGAGGAGGAGGGTTGGTAGACCAAGCCAAGGGTGCACCTTTAGATACATGTACACAGAGATACATGGCTCTCCTATGAAAAATGAGAGCCTACATAGACCCATTGCTGGACAATGTGTCTGGAGTTTCATTTGCTGTTATCCTGCTATTTGTGTCCTGACCTGGAGCCTTCACACTCCACTTCTGGGGTCCGCTCAGCCTCAGACACTCTGCTGACGTTACCAGCCAATTTGCCAACCACGATGGTAATCACACGTCTACGAGGAAATGAAGTCACAACAGTAACTGGAATAATTTCAGAAAAGCCTTAGATGAGGCAGCAGGGACTGAAAACCATTACTGACGAGGGCTGAATTAGAATCAGTGGAAAACTCTGTATCTCATTACAAGTTGCCACAATATATGGATTAAGAGGATTAATCTGGTTGGTGGTGCCATATGCTGCTCCAGGTGGGCTGAAGAAGAACTTGGCTCAGCCAAGCAGAGAGTTTTAACAGGTTAATACTGGCAAAGTTTATTTAATACACTGAGCTCAGTTCCTGTTGGCTAATGTTAATGTTGGCACAATTAGGCTGATGAAAACACTGTGCAGATGTCCTCTGGTGATCCAGTCCCTCCCCAACACTTGTAACTATCAGATAATAAACTCTTTTTCCATGGTTGCTCCAGTTGGTGATTCACTGAAGATTACTTACACTAGTTCTCCACTTCCTTTTGTAATGTGTCTGGGCTCCTTACTCAATTCAGTACTTTCTTCTCAACTGCTCTGTTATTGGCCAGTCACAATTTCTCTATGATTTCTTGCAGCCTGCATAAAGCAGGGCTGAGCTAGGAGCACGGCAAGCAGACAGCCAGCTGCCTTCTGGCTGGGTCAGTGCTGCTCTGCGAATGGAGGGACAGCTCCAGAGCAGCAGTGGTGACTGCTACACTTCTCATCTCACTTCTTGATTTAAAACTGCTACAAATACTTCAGCTTGATAGATTTTTTTTTCTTCTTTTTTCTTCCCATTTTTCTTCTGTAGGAGATTTTTCGCATACCTAAACTTGTCTTGCTTCAAAATAGCTAATTCCTGTTAATATTTACTACAAGTGACATTGAAACATGATTGTAAATTTAAGCTTCCACCTTATTTAAACCTCCATTTGGAATATTTAGAGCAACTAACAGTTTCCTTGTTAAGGTTCAATTAATTCCTGTCCATTGTTTCTGCTTCTAACATGTAAATTTTGCTATCTTTCTCCTCTTTTTAATGATGCTCACCTTTCTATAATCATTGCTAATGAAAAATACAAAAACGAGAGGTACATGTTGATAAAACAAGGGGTCCTTGTAGGAGCTTGTTGTTTCGAATTGAAACTGGAGACATGAAAATTGAACTGGAGACATGAAAGAAGCAATCCACAGAGCACTTACTGGCTGTAAGAGCTTGAAGGCACAAGGAACGAAGGTAGACCTTTGCTCCCTGAAGAGTGGTGGCATCACATGATGAGACCGCTTCTGATTCTCAACAGCAACCTCTAGCATCAACATCAGTCTGCAACAGATTGTAGCTGCTCCGCTTGCCCTCATACCTGCTCTTTTCCAGCTCATGAAGTTCTGAGATTGTGGAGCATTTCAGCATTTCTGCGCTGTTCTGAAAAGGCCTTTATCTTAGGGGGTAGAAAGCAGACTGTAAAAGGATGTGTTGAAAGCAGTTTTAGTCTCCTGCCTATGTCTGGAAAGAAGAACATGGGCTTTATAGCATTCAGACAGCTCCTCAGCCTGGGTGTGTTGCCTGCTCAGTGCCCAAGCTTCAGGATTCTCTCTGTATTTTCCTTTTAATGGGAAGGAAATTTGTATATGTGAGCCAGATTAAGGTCACTCTGTGGTATAATCAGAATCTGGGCCAGGATAATCAAGGGCCAAGACCCCTGGACGTCCAGTTGTATGTCCCCACAGCTCAGCTGAATTGTCACCCTGTAGCTGTTCTTACTGCCTGTGGGGGACAAAGTCCTTGATGTGATCTGCAGAAACCAGGCTGCCCCTGTGGTGCTGACTTTTCTGTTATTTTCAGCTGCTAGAGCATATTAAGTAAGCCTTTTCCCAGTATTACTCTTCCATGCAGCCCCTGCTTCAGTTGCCATAGGGATGGCTTGTGACTGCGACTGGCAGGGATCTCAAGGCCATCTCTCTGGTGATGTGATGTCTGCTGTCAGTGAGTGAAAGCACTTACTCATTTGCATTTCACAGCTACAGTGATGTTTATTGCCAGCATCAGAGCAGAAGAAAAGAATGATTTGTTTTACTTAATTTTTTTTTCTTGCAGGCCTTTTACAAATCTATTTTATATTCTCTTCTGATAGAAGTCAACATGAATCAAGCCTAGAAACTCATCATCTGAGGCAAGGAATGCGGTGTTGACCTTATCTCCAATCTAAAAATGTCAGATTTTCAAGAAATATAAAGCCTAAGGAATTGATCTGTGCATGGAGGGAATCAGAACCGATGTGTGCATGGTGGGTGGCAGTGGTCAACTGTTCAAAAGGCATTCTCACAGAATGGCAATAGTCATTTATATGCACTAGAAAATGAGGAAAGCAGCCTTTCTTCCACTGCATTGTTTTAGTTTTCAAAAGAATATGTTAACAGCATTTTTTTATAATTAAAAATATTTTGAGCATAAGATGTGATAAATATGAACCTCTAAGAAGAGAAATGAAGTGAATATTCTAAGAATAATCCAAGCTATGTGTGATTCATATTTCAGCAAACAATTCTGGGGAATTTGTCCTTACTTGTTAACAATACTATGTAGATATAAATGAAATATCCTACTTTTCTGTAACACTTTCCAATATAACAACTCACCAGTGCTGTATCTGGCACTACAAGAGCCATGTACTTTCCCAAAGACCTCTGCTGTCTTGTCTTGCAGTAGGATGGGAAACAGGAGAATTTGTTTTGGCAGTTTTAAGGAAGCGAACGAATTTCACCCTTGTTGCTCCCCAAAAGTTACCAGTTAAATGGAATTACCTTCCGCAGAGCCACCGCACACAGGAAGGGCAGGGGTGGGGACCAGATTGTGAGGCTGAAAAATTAAAACCAGGGATCAGCTGTTTCAGCATGCAGCGACCCTTCCTCATGGGACAAGGGAAAGGATGGTGAACACATGCCTGTGTACCCCATGGCATCCCTCCAACACTGATTTTGTAGGCATTGTGAATGTGAATTCAGGAGAAAGTAATGGATCTTAATGATGCCTAGTCTGTGGAAGGCTGAATGAGTTTTGTAGTTGAGTGGTTTTAGCAGAGGTCTTGCTTGCGGAAGAGGAGTGCAAATTTACATACACTTTTGATTAGGAGTTTGTCTTTCACATGAGTCTCTGAGATGACGGAGAGGACAAAGTGTAACTAGAAGAATGGATATTATCAGTGACCTCTGAAACCATGTTTAAAACATCTTTCAGATTAATTCTCCAAATTAGCATGGCAGAGAGTACGGCTGCCTTCCATTTCTTGTCCGTCTGAATGTGTTTAAAACAGACTGTATCTAAACTACAGGACCAGCAGTGCTTTCTAATTGTGGATTACATCCAAGCACACGACTTTCTACTTTTTCTTTTCCACTGTGTTCTGAGGTCCATGGGAAGAAAATGCAGGCAATTATTCTGTATGTAGGTTTCCAGTTGAGCAAGATTGCATGAAAAATCTGTAAAGAATATTTCAAACACAGTCTACACATTACCAGAGTCAGTGACACACCATTCCTCTTGTGAAAACAGTTGTCATCGTCTCTCTCTCACTCCCTGCTGGTCTTAATAATTGTATTCCCTTCGTATCTTTTCACAGCTTTCCCACTCCATTGCTATCTTTGCTTTTTCCTCTTCCCCATCTCATTTAACCTCCTGCTCCACCCTGCTTCTTCCCTTGCTTCCTTCAGTTTTTACCATGCTACTCCTCATGTGGATGAAAAATCCTAACCGAATAGGCAGGGTCCTACCAAATAGGCAAGAACTGACAAAGAATAACTGAATTTACGGACAACTTCAGATTCTTAAAGTGCTGCCTGTCAACAAGCAGCAGATAAACAGAGGCTGCATCGCATGGCAGAGTAGAAAAATTATGCTATACCAACAAATTCAACACCAAGACGGCTAAGGCTGAATTGAAGAGCTTCAAAACAACCACACTGTCAAAAATGGGTGCCACTGATTGATTTAGAAAGAGAAAAAGCTTTGGGGCTTGACAAATCAAAATGTAACAGCTATACATGTGAAAAATAACACTGCTGAGTACAGTATTTGAAACTTCAGGAGACTTGCTTGTCCTGCTCCTGGTATGCCTGTGTGTGTTACATCCTTGAAAACTGTGAGACCTTTGTGAAGCAGGAGACATAAAGTAGAATAAACATTTGTATAATGTGAGACTCACATAGAAAAAAAACTGTTCTTGCAATTAAAGTTCAGGAAAGCATCCCCAAACCCCTTTGACTTAAGTATCTTAGGATACCCGATGTATGGTTGGTAACTGATACACGGCTGCTAAATGCAGGCTCTGGGCTTTTTTCTGAATCCAGCTTGCACAGTGTTTGAATAAAAAACTTGGTAAAGGCATTACAACTTCCCATTGAGAGACTTCACATCTCACTGAGAGGTCGATTTCCATTTTTAACCCTGCTGACTGTTGACGTATTTGCTCTAATAGTGTTCGCAGACAAACCTGGGAAGCTCTGTGGCTGAGAGTGCCTCCTGATTTCATGTGGATTGCTGGCACTTTGAGTAGACATTTACCAGCAGCTGGGAGCTTGGAGATACAGCATCTATTCTTTCCTTTCACATTTGCCTACAGAGCTGTAAATGTCAAAGCCTTTCAAGTGCCCCTCAAACAAAACGAGTTAGTAAATCAGCAAATGTGGCACCGCACACACTCATGCGGTGCATGTTAAGCTACTGTACTTCATTCACTTCTTTATCCGATGGCTCCGTGAGAAAAGAGAGCTCACTGAGGCGCCGAGATGCCTTAGTCATTTTGTTTGTTTTTTTTTCACATAGCTACTGTTCTTGTTTTCTCCTTTTTTTCCCCCAAAAGCTGCATCAGATGTGCTTAGCATTCAACTCAACTAGATACATTAGATGAAAAGGCTATTTTCTCTTCACTGATGAAATATAATTGAACCCTCGTATAATGAACTCACATGCCAAATAATGAAAGTCCATTTGTGTGACTGGGGCTCTTTTCCGAACCCCACAATTCCCATTCTCCTAAGGGAATGTTTTATATGCATTTCCACCAGTTTCACTGAGATCACAATTTGGCACATCAGGAAAACATGAGTTCCTCATTGTCTCTATATCAGAGAGAAGCAAGTTTATAAAAAGAAAATATAAAGAGTAGGAGCAGTTTAATTAGCAATCAGTGTTAGCTGCAAAAAGCCCCAGCCTGGCTATGCCAAAGAAACCATTTCTTTAGCACAGTTTTCCCAGTCTTCTCTTCTGCTTTAGTATTCCATTTCATTGTGACTTGTGTTTTACTGGGTGTCTTCTTTACCTTCAACCTGTTTAAAGTTATCTGCTGCAAATTCTCCAGGAAGCTGCCAGTTTTGGCACAGCCCTGCAATCTATTCCCTTGAAAGCTGTAAGGGAGCTGTTAAGGAGCAAAACAGTGTAAGGCAAACATTTGTATTGTGTCTTTGGGGCTCCTGCAGAGATAAAGCTCTCCCTTTGGTTCAAATATGGGAAGATGTCCCCAACCTCTTTTACGTGCAAGTGTCGTGGATAAGCAGGGTACTTGGCCAAAAAGTTTCTGTATGACCTCATGTACATATCTGGAGAATGTCAGAACTGCTCACTGAAGATAAGGAAGAAGACTCAGCCCCAGACAGGGAAGATATGGAAGGAAGGGTGGGCTACACTGTCTATACATGCTGGATTTTAGGAAAAATAAATTTATTGTGCACTTATTCAAATCTGACTGCCTAAAGCCAGGCATTTCTGTTCCTCTAAGCAGTGTCCCAGGGTGCGTGAGACAGTCAAACCAACTGAAGGAGGCTTAGGTTTTAAACTGAGTGAGGTGGCATTAACCTGGGAAATTTGGAAATTTAGGGGACAAAAAATAATCATTAGAGTTTGACTGCACTGCCACTGCCTGCTGCCAGCCCAGCGTTTCATGGTGCAGCAGAGCCATGGGACTTTATCATGGGAACATTCTGGGAGAAGTTCTGATATGTGACTGTTGTCTGCCTTCAGAATAAATCAGTATGGCTTCATGCACCCTGTTTAATGTCATCAACAGATGTAAGTGTTAGGGCCTCCTGTGGACTTCATGGCCCCGAGCAGCCACACCTGAGACCTCACCCACACCCTGACCATAGGCTCTGGACTCTATTTAAGCTCAGCATAGGGCTTATTTCTGCCCCCTGCCTGAGCCATGGTGCAGGAGTGCTGGTTTGCAGCCTTGTTGCTGCTTGGACTGGCACTGTAAGTAGCTGTCTTCTGTGTGTTGTAGCTCATCTGGTTGTACCTCCTTCTGCTCTTGGCTGGGCTTCTTGGGTGGCCTCTGGACCTGCTCATCTCTTGCTGGGTCTGAGTCTGTTGATGGTTCTGGTTGCAGAGCTGAGGTGCTGTGGGTGTGAGGCAGTACCCTCACTGGGGTTACCTTTGGTTCTCTTTCCTCAGGGAGCATCTGGAGCTTTTGCTGTAACAAAACTAAACCATCTTATGTGTTGTCAATATTTATTAGCTTTTCAGGAAACAAAGGGAAAAAAACAACCCTTTTTCTTTATGAGCTGAGAGATTAATTGCTTAAATGATATGTTGCCGTAGATTGTCATGTTAATGGTAGTCCTACTAATCCTGCAAGAACATACCAGTTCACATGTTCCTATTCACAGAAGTGAAGGAGCATGTGAGCTGTTGCCATCTGCCCCAGATCTTAGTCTTTGGGGAAGGGCATCAATTTTTTGAGCTCTTCTTAAATAAAAGTAATAGATACATTATCTGTTCTGATTTAGATGGCACCTTTTTCCTGCTCTGATATGGTCATGCTGACACAGCCACAATATCTGAAGACATGTTTCTCTAACGTCACCATGTTTTCACTAAAAAGAAATGTTACTTACTATCTGATATTTTTCTGCTATAAAAATTGCTTTTAGCAGACATCTCTTGTAGGTTTAGACTTAAACTTTTGGAGTAAACAAGTAATTCTAGCTCACAGGAAATTATTATTTTACCAACTGAAGCAGACAGCTATATGAGTAAGTTCTAGCCACTCATTAAAGCTGCACTGTGGGTCTAGCTGGTGACAACCACATCTGTTAGACTAAAGAAAAAGCAGCTGTATCTTTGTTAAAGCACAGGTAGGCTTAGGAGTGCTATTGTTAGTATAGCTATGCTAATCTGAGAATGAAATTGAGATGAGACAAAAGAAGGCTGGGAAAGTGTCTGGGAACTTCCCACCCTTTGTGGTTGTAGTCTGGGAAAGTGGATGGGTTGTTGGATGCTGCTTCACCCAACACCTGTGACCACAGGAAGGAAGACCTGCAAGGCTTGCCTAACTTGTTTTTATTAAGCTCCTTGGCTTTCCTGAAGTATCAATTTATTGGTGCTGGTCTCTAATTGACCCCTCATCACACTGGGTTTCAGAACAGGATGAGGCAGGCTGAGTCCCTTATTACTCTTGTCTTCCTTTGGAGATTGGTTAGACTAGGTGAGCTAATATGCTGGGTGAGTTCACTCTGCTAAGTGATTCATTACTAATATCCCAGGAAGGACCACTTTGGAAGTCTCACTGAGATGATACAGATGTAAATGGCATACAAAACAAAGATGGAAAATTCTAGCAATGCCTAGAAGTAAGCTGTTAACTTGGAGCAATAGTTGAGTGAGGTCCATTCCCGGAAGTTTCTTGGTTTTAGTCTTTTACTGCAGTTAAACAGAGCTTTAGTAGAAATCCTGACAGTAGCTAGTCTAGCTTTGGGCAAGAGTAAGGCTGGGCTGCTTTAAATCAGTGCTAAAGAGGGATAACAGCTGCTGATTACAATCAGCAAAGAATTAAAGTGTGAGGGTGAATAAATATTGCTTGTCTTTCAAGACGAATTAGTTGCTGTGCCCTGCAGCCTGGCTTCTGAAGCTGCTGGGAGCTGCAGACAGGTTTCCCTGCAGACATGCATCTTCTCCATGCCTCGGCAGGGGCTGGGAATTAGAGTGGCAACTATCACTTGAGTTTCAAAGAAAATTACATAGCACTTCAAGCTAAGCATTGCAAGCAAGGATGAAGGGCTGTTAGTTATTGCCATGATGAAGCGAATCCAGTCCTAAGGAGGATAAAGGGTTGCTTAGCAATACTTTAGCAATGGCTAACAATGCTTTACCAGACTTCCACTGTTTACGAAGACTTTAATACTGGCTCAGTGGGGTTTATAGTGGAATTTTTTTACCATTTTTATAATGGTCTCCCCTCTTGAGATACTGTCAAACTCATCACATATAATGAACAGGCAGCAGTCAGCAAGCATTTGATTGCTGATCATGTGTTGATTTTTGGCCTGACCTCATTAAGATTTCTTATCTCTACCTTCTCTTTCCCTAGGAGTTCTTAAATTAGCTACAGAGATTAGATTATTTAAGTGCTTTTTCATATAAATGCCTCTTTGTCTGTTTATTTTTTCCTAGACACCCCTTGTCCATGTGGAAGCTCTTTTCTGGTACTTAAAGGAAGGTGTACTGGGGAAGAGGTTATCTGAACCAGTCCATCTTGTAGAAAACTTTATTATGGTTTTCTGTAAATCCCTTTTAATGGGTCAAGATACTTATTGTTACATTTAATTTTCCTTACTAGCATAACTATTAACTCACTTTCTAGATGGCAAGAGGCTGCTATGTACTGTATAGTATATTCATATAGCATCCATTAAAAGATTTACTGAGGGCCAAGTGTTCTATTCATGGTTTCATGTATTCAGCTGAAAAATGCAAGCACACACTGAATAAACTGATCCTCTTCTCTGCTGAAGTATCTGACTCATGGCTGTCACTGTAGAAAATGTATAGTAATATTCTGGGAAAGGAAAACACATTAAAGCTGAGTGCATCTGGGTTCTTTAAGGGTTCCCTTTGGCTGTATCTACACTTTGGAGCTGATGCTGTCAGGGGAACCAGTAACAACATGGTAATCCCCAGCAAAACATAGCTCACATTTTAACTGTGTCCAGAGACTACTGTGCAAGCAAGTGCCTCTGTGGGACTTCATTATGCAGTGCAGATGAGCCCTGTGAGTCTCACCATCCTGGCAGCCAGGCCCTGTTAGCTCCATGGCATAAGAGCCAGAGCCCTTCTGCTTCAGTTGGGAACAGGCATCCTGTTTAATTAGAGATGTGAGCTTTGAAGGACTTGCAGCACTATGGGGGGTTTCCATATGTTTGCAGCTGATGTTCATATAATAGCCAAATAGGAGTTTTCACCTCAGAAACTCTACAGAAAACAGTGCTGTGGCATGACTGGGGGGGGCGGTTAACAAACCCATCTACATTGCTTACAACTGTTCTACCGAGAATGTGAAACCGAATAACTATCTCAGCAGCTTTGCATATGTTCCACAGTTACAGTATTAATTACTGTGAGATGGGATGTATTTCTGTCCTCGTGAGCACCTGCACAATTTCAAAGACACTAGAGGATGCAATGTCACCTTGGTTTGAAATGTGGGGTACAGCAAGTGAGACCTTCTCCTCTGATCTGGTGGGCTGTGCTGTTGGCTCAGTTGCTGAAACGATGCTCTTGGTGTTCCAGCACTGTGCCAGCTGCCCTGTTATGTGTTTGTCATTCTCCTGGATCATCTGGGAGAGAGTTTGGTGGCCAGACACTGTGGAGCACGAAGTCACCTCTGCTCTTCGATGTTCCTAGAGGGGAAATGAAGAAAATGCTTTCCCTTCTGAATTGTCATAGTCCAGTTGTAATCTCAACAGCATTGCCATGGAAAGGAGGAATGGGAATGGACTTTGAAGTTAAAATACATATTTTAGTTGTTCCCTGCTGTATGATGAATATTACCCCAAAGTTCAGTCCCCAAAACCTCTGAATTTAGCAGACATTACTTGAAATCTGAATGTTGTTCTCTAAAACCGTGACTAGACAAAAAAAATGTGACTTAGATAAATGTAATCTTTGATCCTTCATCAATGCTGTCAATTAGAGCCTAGAGCACAACAAAGAATTAGTAGTTACATTTGTAGTGAGCTATGAGTATCTGAGTCTCCCTAAGAGTCCTTCAGGCTTCTTAAAATTGGAAAGACCTCTTCTGGTTTAGATTGAAACAAAAGAATCTCTTTACACTGATCTCATAGCACTGTCACTTAATGATGTGAGCTCAGTGTATCAACATAGACATTTCACTTGGATTTTATTGGTAGTATTTTTATAAAGCATTTGTCTAATGATCTATGGGAATCCTTCAACACAGAGCTATTTCTGCACATCTGCTTTTAGATAGCCTCATGAATTCAGCCCAGTATTTTGGTGCCTGCTTGGTGTGTGTAGACTAATAAAACCCATATATTCATCTTTTTTACTCTCTTTTTCCAAGCCTGTATGTCAGTGTCCCCCAGTGAGTACAGACAGATGTCTGACATTCAAGGTTTATCTGAGGCTTTTCTAATACTCTTGCTATACCTGACTGCATTCAGTCTGCAATATTTATTACCTGAATATAGGACTTCCTGAGCTTAGTAGCTGTGAGAGGAAGGGAAAGCCGCACAATAACAGCAATATGTGTGGGACTTAACACATTCCCAGCAAAAACAAACCTCCACTTGGGAAGAAGGATGATGATGGCACATGCCGTAAAATAAAACGTATGAGCCTCCTGTGATAATTTGGGAAGTCTCACTTGGCAGAGCTCAGTAATGGGTGTCTGCAGCCAATGGGTGTCCAGCTCAAACTCTGTTTGGGATCTGGGGTGTGTTTTTCTTCTTCTGAGGAATTTTTCTTTTCTTTACATTTTTAGGGAAGGCAAACATTTGCACCTAGTCCAGGGGTAATAAAAAGCATCACTGAACTTTGGTGATTTGCCTAGGATATGTGGAGACAAAGTGCTGGAGGCTGCCTGAGTTTTTTATGAGGGTGCCAGGCCTTATTGATACTCTGTATTGAACCTCACTGGCAAAAATGTTGGGAGGCTGATTTTTGAAATAAAAAAGGGTTTTCTCCCAAGTATGTTTAAGAAAAAGGAATAGGGTATGGGGAAATGGGCAGTGTGATCTTTTCAAGAGAAGCAGGCAGGTGAGGGAGGGAGAGTCAGGAATGCTCTCATAATAAACTATTCATTTTTTACAGGGATCTCCTGCAGACACGAAAAGGAGCAAGCTTCAGAGCAAAGGGCTAGTCATGCAGGGAGGGATTTTAACCCCACAACGGTAGGGAAATGTACTTGAGGTATGTATTATTTGTCTAGCTTTTTGTATGTCTCATGCTAGCCAAGCTGCGTTTGTTTTGGAGCCGATCCACCAGCTGTGTGCATGTTGCATACTTTTGCTGGAGCGTGGGTAGGGCAGGAGGCTTCTGAAAGCACAGGCCTAAATAGTTTGGATGGTTTAGCAAGCTGAATCATCTTGCCAAGGGGTTAGACAGGCAAGGTGCAAGGAAATTAGTAGGAAAATCTGGCTGGAAGCCACGCTGCCTCTTTTGGTGGCCAAAAATGGTGATACGTGACAATGTGGCAGCTTATTGAAAAGGACCAAACTTAATACCAGAGGAGGGATTGATTT
>JANHGB010072984.1:9761-23992 GCA_026283785.1 Coracopsis vasa
GCCAGGTTGGACACAGGGGCTTGGAGCAACCTGCTCTAGTGGAAGGTGTCCCTGCCTGTGGCAGGGGGTTGGAAATGTGCTGTAGCCCTTGATGCAGGTGAGATGTAGCTGCACCTCCTTTTGTTCTTCTCTGCCTCTTTATCAGCTAATACAATTCCCCATAGAACGAGACATCTGGAGTCATGGTCCCTGTTTCAGCTGAGCATCTTTCATGAGTGATAGTTGGTGTCCTCCTGCACTTCACACGGTCACCACCTCTTATGCTTTGTAAGACGTCAAATTTTGGGCCACTTTCTTCACTGGGATCTGGGATCATCATCAGCCCACATGTAGGACATCTTTACTCATAGCACCCATGCTAGAACTAATCCTGCCTTGCCTCCATACACTGGAAAGATGAGAGTACCTCGTTGTTATCAGTCAAGTGGCACCAAACGCATTTTCTCAGGCAGTAGGATGGAGACTCTAAGGGGAGCTGCAACAGGGATTTTGTCCTGATCCATGTGGGTCACCCATTCCTTCAGGATTTATAAGCAAAGGAACAGCTTTTGCAGCAATGCCAGCTTCCTAATCTTGAAAATGGGGCACGTTTCTCTCTCCTGCTCTTTCTTTGTATTTCATCAACGGAAAAGGGTTGGAACCGGATGATCTTTAAGGTCCCTTCCAACCCAAACCAGTCTGGGATTCTGTTACCAGGGTCATTGGCACTGATCCTATCTTCGAAGAGCTTGAGGCATCACGAGGAGGATGGGAGAGGGGAAATGTGCCTTGGGCTTGGCATCCTGCAGCCCAGCACTGCTCCCACCCCATCCTGTGCACCTCTGATGTGCTGGGTAATGGCCAACACTCTCATTTCCCAGATACTCGCTGAATGAATCTGTTTCTCAGCATCTCCCTCCTCCCCTACACCTCTTAGGGGCAGTTTGTCCCATTTTCTCTATTCAAGCCTATCTAATAGGATGTGATCTTAAGCTAAAGTACTCACAGAAAGACCAGGTCCTCCCTTTTCTCCTTTCTGCCCAGCTGGACCATTTTCACCCTGTTGAAAACACTTAAGTCATTACAAAAGCTCAGTAGATTGGCCATTAAATGCTCCAAGAATAAGTGCACCTTAGAGAGGACAGGATAAGCTAGGAAGGGAGATGGGGAGAAAGGCTTACATGATTTCCTATAAGTTACAGGGATATCTGTGAGCAGAAAGGAATGGACTCATCCATGTGCAAGGCAACACGAACAGAAGAGAGCTGGGTGCAGGCTCTCATGTTTTTGGGGAGCGCTGCTTTATCCATAAGGATATGTTAGCATCCTTACACATCCTATATAAGGATGCAAACAGCTCCAGTTGGAGTCAAGTTTCTTAGCTATTTATAAAGGGCCACAAAGGCTGAGGTGGAGGTGTGGAGAGGATCTGAACCTTTGGGAACCAGACCAGGCTGGGATTGCAATCCCAGTGCTGAAACACAAGGAGATGCTGAGGTTTGCCATCAGGGCTTTCCACCTCTTAGGAGAAAATCCCTTGGGCAATTTTCCTCTCAGAACTGCTGAAAACTGGATTTGTTGATTAAAAATACTAAGAAATATTAAAGGAAAAGGAGCACAGGAAGCACGATCTAAATTAAAGCTGGGATGCTCATTTTTCTCAATCCACGCTTGCTTACAGGGGCTGGAGAGTGAGGAGAAATCACATTACCCTCTACCAGCCCATGGAGCTAATACAATGCCATGTCCTGATGCAAAAAGCCCTTGAGTCAGTGTTGGCAGCCTGTAAGGACTGATTCAGAACACGGGTTGCAGGTTGGGATCTGGAGATTAAACTCTTGTTTGGATTCTCTGATGTGTATTAAAAGGCTGAGCATTGCCCCTCTGTAGTGAGGTCCTGCACTGAGTATTGTTTTGGTCTGCCATGGTAAGCATAGTGCTGACCCAAAGTATGATGTTTTATGGAAGTCTTATATAAAGCAACAGGCAGCCCACAGGGCTCACAGCAGTTATCCCTGTTGGAGATACCTCCAGGCAGAAGTTTGGCATTGCCCATATCCAATGCCTGGTGGATATCCAATATCCTGGTGTTTGGGAGTAAAATGCTCTCTGTGCTTTTGTGGTCACAAGAAACACAACCCTGAACATCCATGGTCCCTCCAGCCCCAATGCAGAGCTCTGCACTGCTGCAGGGTGGTGAGGAACCCCACTGGGAGGCTCATCCCCATACTGACCCTTTCTCCTTTCTGCCCATCCATGCCTGGTGGTCCCCTAGGGCAGAGCTGAGATTTCCCTCTTTTCCCTCGTGGTCCCTAGAGAAGAAGAGCAGAGCTCAGTTAGCGATGTCCAAGTACCCTCTAGAGATATCCCACAGCACCAGCTGGGGTTCCCCCCTCTAAAGCCCAACCTGGGCATCAGTACCAGAAGACACTCAGAGCCCTCTGGGTCTCAGATGCTTCCCAGATAGATCAGATATGATGGGTCACAGCCCTGGGCTTTCTCCCTTCTACCACACAGTGTTTCCTATGGTCCCTCCCTGCAGAAAGGATGGATGCTACAGGGGCAAAGGCAGTTTTCCCTCTCTTACACTCTGTTTGTCCCAGCACTGATTCAAGAAACAGCCTCAGCAGGAGGAGAAGGCCTTGCAGATGGAGATAATCCCCTCCCACATTAGGAATGAGGGTAACCTCGCTGCTGCAGCTCAGACCCAGGGACCTTCTCTTTTAATCTAGGGAGAAGAGCAGCAACAGTGTGGGTGTAGGAAGGGGCATCTCACAGTCCCTCTTTAATCAGCATCCAAACCAAAGCCATTTGTTATCTCATACACAGCTTTCTGAGCACGCAGTGCTTGTAGCTGCTAAGGTAAAAACTTCCAGCCTTTTTAAACATGCATGAGGGGATCTCACACTTTTGACTCCTTCCTCCCCTCTGTGATTCCTTTGATACATTTTTCATTGCAAGGTGCACCCTGAGGAGCAAGGGGAAGAGGAATGATGCTGCTGCTACGGTCTGAAACTGGATCTCGTCCACTTCTTGCTGCTCTGGAAGGGTCTTTCTATACCTACACCCTATAGGGGAAGGCTTGGGGCAGTCCTTCTACAATCAACCTGTGCAGCACTGGGTGGGATTCAGCTGTAGCTATAGGATGCTGGATGATGCTGGAGGCCCAGAGCATCCCCTGTGTGCTTGTACCATGGAACAGATTGCTCTAGGTCAAGCCTTTATTTGATGGTGTCTCAGGAGACAATACAGATGTTCAGTTTGACCCTCAGTGCAACTTGCTGCACCACCTGCATTTTCCCTTCCTTAAGCATTTCTTCCCTAAGACTTAAAGCCTGGTGTTGGGTATTCTGGTTTGTGGCTCCAAAGAGCAGGGTAATGGCTTTCCCAACATCTGATGCTCTTCTCCGCATGGGAGAAAACCAGGTTAGGAATCAATAAAGCCTACATAGACATCTTTACACCACCAAAGTCCTGCAAGTGCCTTGAAGACAGGGAGACCTTTGAGACCCAGGAGAGCTGATCCGATGAGGTCCAGACTCATTCAAACTGGGTCTGAATGGTCCCAACTTCAATCCTCAAAAGCCAAAGCGATTTTCATTGGTGTATCCCTACCAGCACAGTCCTGAGCTGTCAGATGCAGCTACACATCACCTAAATTCTCCATGGTATTGCATGTGCTTCTCACTCGGTGAAGGGTATTCACTGGTGATTAGAGTTTGGAGTATCTGGCTGGAATAATCCAGCAGGGCATAACAGAGGAAAATCCTTCCAGAGTCTCTACCTCCTTCCTTTGTCTTCAAAGCACAATCTAATTCCCATTTAGAATGGAAAAACTCGAGTATTTTACAAACCAAACACATATTTCTATAGGGATACATCACTCGAGGGTGAAACATGGGACGACAGATTCCTGCCAGACTCAGAGGGTAGCAGGAGTTAAACCAGGGCCATCCCTCACACTATGGAATAGCAGCTGGTCTTTCAGGTAGTTACCCAAGTCCAGCTTTCCTTTTGTTCTCAGTTCTGTCATGTTATTTATGCATTCTCTTGTCCAAGCCTGAAGCTCAGCACAGATGAGAAGGGGATTTTCATTTCCAGCCCTCTTTCACTTGACAAGTTCTTCATTACTTAATGGATGCTACCTAAGGGTGGGTGTTTAGCATTAATCTCTATCATCGTCCCCTCTGCATTGGGCTGGTAGCAGCAGGACACTCTTCATTACCATAGGATCTGGGGGCAGCGCATTCCTGCTCATCAACAGCATGAACATGTTTTGTTTCAAAGTCTTTTTGTCACATTTAAAAGGTGCCCAGCGTGTCTTGCATGCAAAACCACTCATTAAGGGTGGCCCACAAACAGGGTCTGAAAGCCACCAGCTCCTTCCGAAGCCTTGGCATCCTGATCCCACATCATTAACCACGGGAAAGGTGCACTTAATGCCCAGCTAACTGGAAATTATCAGCCTTCCTTTCTTGACTGAGAGGTCACATCTTACACTGCAGAGAGGCAAAGAAGAGAGGAAAGGAAAAAGAAATGAATCTCTGGTGATAAATGCACCAAGAGATGAAGTAACTTGAGCAAGATCCCACAGGAAAACAGACTTTGAAGCCATCTCCATGTCGGATACATCAGCTTGTAAGAGGAGGGGTGATGTATGTGGACATGGTGATGTGGGGACACATCTGGGATGCTGTGTCACATAAGGATGTAAAGTGCAGATCTCACCATGGTTCAGGGCATGCTCACCTGTGGCCCTGGCTCACCCTGTGGCCCTTGAGGCCCATCTGGTCCAGCAACTCCAGTCTTCCCAGGCCATCCCATTTGTCCTTTGAAGCCTCCCAAGCCAGGAACTCCCTTGGTCCCCTGAGAATCACCAACAGAGCAGTTCAAGCACAGCTGGTTATAGAGATGGGCCAGCCCAGTACTACCCAAATACTACCATGGCATTGGCAATAAGAGGAGACCACTTGCATCCTACTTTGTCTGCTATTGTTGTGCTATTAACAGAGCACATGGTATTATATGTTATATGTTATATATTATATGTTATATATAACAGAGTATGGTAGAGATCACTTAAGCTTTGCTCTTCACCTTTACTTGTCCAGAAGGCACCTCTTTGCTTGGTGAGACATGGGCACCCCCTCTCTGAGATGATGCTTAATGATATCTAATGCCCAACTCTCCCTGCACGTGTAAGCAGATTCCTTTAGTCTGTAATCCTGGGAAAAACAATGAATCCCAAGGAGGAGAATGGAAGTTACCTATGAACTTCCCAATCACCTGCACCACTGTGAATGGTACAGATGTGTAGGAATGGCAAAGGCTCCCATTAACCACAGCAGAAGGAAGGCCCTCCGGTCAACCCAACACCCAACCTCAGCAGTGGCTGAAAGCAGATGTTTGTGGGAGAGGAGAAGAACAGGAGAGGAAGGGAGTGATATTAGCCAGGAAATGATCTCCCAGCCTCCAACCATTGAGCTCAGAGGCTCGGTGAGCTACAAGTGTTGCTTGACAACAGAAGAAGCCTTAGTGTTCAACACAGATGACTATTGTGGAGTGATGACCAGAAGCGCTGTTATCAATAAAAGCAATAAATTCTTTAAGATCCCAAATCAGATGGACACCAGATGATGGAGCTGAAAAAGAGAAGGGCCTGAGGGGCTGGAAAACACCAGAGCACTTGATGGAGCCTGCTGGGATTATGGTCTGGTTTTTAACTGAAACCCTCTTTTTTCCCTTCATGGAAAGGTACAAATTTCAGACTTGATCTTTTAGGGAAGAAAATGGGAAATTAAGCAATGTAGGGAAAGAAGATTGGAGGGGGATGATCATGGTTGAGAGCAGAGCCCAGGAACAGGTCAGCTTGAAGACCTTTCCCACTACTGTGTCCATGTGCCCAGCATTATCCAGCTCTTCTGCCCCACAGCATCCCAGGCACCCTTTACCCTGGGATATGGTGGTGTTGAATAAACTCCAACAACTAACCCCAAGAAGGGTTTGGATGGTTTTCCTCCCACTAAGCAGGCTTCCTCCTGGGGTGTCACACATGGGCAGAAGGTGAGTTTAAGGAAACCTCTCCTCTCCTGCCCTTTCCACCTGCAGTCCCAGCCTTAATCATTGAGTCACAGAATAGTTTGGGTTGGAAGGGACTTAATGGTCCAGCCAGTTGACATTTGACCACTGGAAAGGGTACCTATGATGCAGAAAGTGTGTAACTTTGTTAACTCCACCTGATGGATGTGGGATTTATCCTTCTATAAACGGCAGCTTGATGCAGTTTGGTGAGCACTGACCTTTTCTCCTTTCTCTCCAGGAATCCCTGAGGCACCATCATCCCCTGATGCTCCCTGTTCACCCTGGAAAGAGCCAAGATACAATCATGGCCAATGTGGACTTGGCAAGGTTGCAAACTGCTGCATGAACCAGCTTTTCTCCAGATTACACTATTATGTACTGGGTCTCTGAGCCTGTGCATCGGTGGTACCCAAGGAAACAAGGAAATCACATTAAGAAGCTCCATTACTTGACATGTGCAATGATGCCTGTGGAGCATCAGGAATGGGGTGGATGAACCCGGGTGAGTCTTGCAGAGGTGAGTGAAGGGGTCCCTACTTCAGTGTCCAAGCATCTTCACTCAGATCCATGCTGGCTTATAGGAACAGATCCAGAATAACCCCATTTGTGCCCTTTGAAAGGACTCAGCACGTTGCAGAGGTGGATTTGCAGCATTTGCAAAGCTTTTTGGAAACCTCTTACTTGTAGGAGATGCCTAATTTAGATACCTTTGGTCCATACGGTCCATCTGATCCTGGGATCCCTGGTTTTCCAGGACTGCCAGTCTCTCCCTGTGGATGAAACAGCAGAGGATGTGCTGTAAGCACAAACAACTCCTACAACATAGGGAAAACTGGCTCCAAAAAAAGCCAAGGATAAGCATTACTTGAGGGGGGACAGGATGACACCCCTGGTAACAGAAACCTAAGTATAGGCAAAGCCTTACTTCAGACCAGTATAAATGCTAGACTGTCCCATCTCTAAGCCCACCTACATGGAAGTAGGTGGGAAACCCACTGAACAGTGCTTCATTTACCCAATAGGCCAATGAAGGCAAGTATTAATAACAGCAACAACAATAACACCACCACATCCCATCAGCTCAGCTATTAACAGCTCCCTTAGTTCTTATCAAGCTCTCCAAAGCCCTTCATGAAAAGACCATTATCCCTGTTTATAGAGGAAGGTCTAATGATGCTGACAGCCAGAGTGATGTGCCCAGCACTGATTGCAAATTGAGTCCAGGCAGTTGCTAAGGCACAGGGCAGGAGGGGATTTGGGCAAGGTCTGGGTTTTTTTAGTCCAGATTATCATAAAGTTCCCTTCAAGCCTTAAAACCTCTCCATCCATTGCTGCTTGCTCTGCATGGCCATATCCCACCAAGTGGGACTTGTGCCAGAGTGAGGGTGGCTTCTTCATGCATGATGCTATCCTGGGATGAGTGGGAAACACTGCTGGAAGTGGGAGAGCCAAAGCAGGATGGAAAGCTGGGCTTAGCTCACCTTAATGCCTTTGGCTCCAGGAGCTCCAATACGTCCTGGAAGCCCTCGTAAGCCCTGAGGATAAAGTAGATCATAGGTGGTGATGTTCATTTGAGGTGAGGGAAGGAGTGAGGGACTCCATGTGTTCACAGGGTTAACTCCAATGTAGTTGCTACTATGGTCTGAAGTAGCAGACCACTTGTTGTTGTTCTGAAGGGTCTTTCTACAGCTGCACCCCATAGGGAAGGCTTGGGGCAGTCCTTCCTATAATCACCCTGTCAGTGGTGCAGCACTGGGTAGGACTCAGCTGTAGCTATAGGATGCTGGATGATGCTGGAGGCCCAGAGCATCCTGTGTGCTTGCACCATGGAGCAGATTGCTCTAGGTCAAGCTGCGAGCTGTTCCTTTGCTCAAAGCATCCTTCCCTATCAGCCTCACTGCAGCTTGGAGCTTGAGCTCTCTTCCCTGCTTGCCCAAACCTTTACTTCACAGGATCATGGAATGGTTGATGTTGGAAGGAAGCTCTGGAGGACATCTTAGACTCATAGAACGGTTTGGGCTGGAAAGGACCTTAAGATCACACAATTCCAAGCCCCCTGCCATGGGCAGGGACACCTCACACTGTCTTGTCCAACCCCCCTGCTCAAGCAGGGCCATCTAAAGCTGGTTGATAAGGACCGTGCTCAGGCAGCTCTTGAGTATCTCCAAGAATGGAGATCTTACAGGATCTCACCCATCTCCTACCTTTGCTCCTTTCTGCCCCATGTCACCAGTGGTCCCAGCATCACCTTTTTCTCCCTGCATGAAAAAAGAAGACAGACATACCATGCACAACCTGGAAGGTAAAGGATACGGCCCTGGTGATAGCATCACCTTGCACTTATATTGTGCTTTTAATCACCAGAAACAACCTGAAAATCAGCAGATGATGCTAGTAATGCAACCAGCTCTGTGGTGGGACAGGGAATGACCTTGCAGAAGATGGATGACTGTGACAGTGCTGCTAGTGAAGTGGGACAAGTGCTGTGATGACTCTCCACAGGGTCTGTAGCTTACAATGGGCAATGTTTAGACAATGACCCTTGAGGATCTGTGTGTTGGAGTGGATGTTACTGAGGTTTGGAAGCTGATGGAGTGGCTACAGTCACAAGGACCTGCACTATGGAGATGCTAAGATGGTCTCACTCAGCAATTCTCTTGGTCACTGCCTGTGGAAGTACAGGCTGTCACTCAAAACCTGGATCCTTCAGGCACTACCAGCATGATCTAGAGGATGCTCATTACTTTCAGTGAGGTCTTTCTTTCCTGCTCCCTCCCAAAATCTTCCACTGTTTTCTTCCCTCTCATGGGAAAACAAGGGAGAAACCCAGCAGATTTCAGTTTGTTTCCAGAAAGTGAAGGCATGTTCCCACCAAGAATCTCTTTGGAGATGTGTTTGCAGTAATAAGGGGGCTAAGTCCCATCCATGTGCAGGAACTCATCTGCGGACAAGGAAGGCCTTCTGTCGTGAGAGAGAACCAGCTCTTCCATAAGGGCTTTAGCAAATGATTGCTTTGTTCACTGCTCCCTGCATCAGGCAGGTCAGCATTGAGGAGAACTGGACCTGGTACATGAAGGAACTTGAAATTTAGGCCTTGGTAAGTCACAAAGGAGAACTCATGCTGGAAAACATGGGAAGACTTAAAAGTCTATTGCTGGAGACATGGATTCTCTGTTGGCATCCCGAGAATGGGTCCTCCTAAACATCAGGCCAGGATGTGCACTAGAGACTTCTCCAGGACGTTTAGGCAGTGATTTCCTCTCTGGTTTGGAAAGACCCTGAGCAAGAACTTGACTCCAGTATTGAGGCAGACAGGGTATGGAAGGAGGAATGAACTTGGAGTCAAGAAAGGCACAGAGCCTCTTTCTACCTCCCAAATGCTACTCACCGGCTTCCCCTTCTGCCCCTGAAGACCTCTGTCACCTTTGGCTCCCTTGTGCCCATTCTGCCCATTGAGACCTGCTGCACCCTGCCAGGAAGAGGAGAGAAATGCACTCTGTGTCAGCTCTTGCATGGAAAGGGGGCTGAGGACAGTCATTAGGATGAAGACTCAATAGCCTGGGTTGCATGTTCCTGCAGTCAGAGGTCAGAAGCTACCTTAATACCTTAATACTAACACTTAATACCAGCACCAAGACCTGAGGCTGGGATGTAGCACCCATTCCTCACAAGCTTGTAAGCCACTAGCAAATGCAACCTGTGAATTGATGTAATTACAGCTTGGGAAATAGAGGCATGTAGCAGCTAAAGAGTAGTCCTGGGCCAAGAGCATTTAGGTGGTGATGGGTTCGGACCCGAGGGAAGCAACACTGGGTGGTGAAATCTGGTTTGGTGAATGAGGGATCCAAGCATGATGATACCCATAGCTGCAATTGAGAGATCTCCCATCTGGGGAGTTGAGAGCCCAAAGAGAGATCATCACCCAGCCCAGATATTGGAGCCACATCCAGCATTGGGGCCTCTTTGGAAGGGGTCTCCTACTGCTTTGGTAGCAAACTGAAAGCAACTGGAAATGCCCTTTCTGCTTCTGCAAGGTTCCCCCAGTTTACTCATCCATTCTGGCCAATTTTGATGGCAGTTTTCAGAGCCTGGATGTGAGAGGAAATTGGATTTATCCCCACTTAAGACACTGATTGCACAGGGCTCTGCTCATTCAGAGAATGAATTGGCCGTTTAAGCAGATCGGGAGATGAACAAGTGATGCTCTCCGCTTGGGATTCATTTGCAGCTGGGTGTTGATAGGAAACACATTTATTACCCAAAAATACAGTGAAAAATGAGCCACCAGATCTGTGCATCAAATTACTCCTCCTTTTAGTGACAAATGGACACTTCAAACACAACCACAGTGACAAGCAAACATCCCAGAGACACCCGGGTGGGATGGTGCTGTACCCGACCACAAGGACAGATCCATTACCTTCTCATTCCCAGGTATAAAAGTCCACGTTCCTCAAGCTCTGCCTACCCTATCAGGCACAAACATCTTGTGCAAGCTCTTTATTTACTGGTAACTATTTATTCACATGATCAATATATTGTTCCATCTGAGGAAGTAAATGGACCATAAATCCCCAGCTAACCAGAGCTCCTCTGTTTGCTAGGAAGGTCATAAACCTTTCGGTTTGATGGTTAAACCTCACCAGCCCAAGATACCTTCAAGTGCCTCGTGGTTTTGAGATAGCTGGGAACTGGGTACAGATCCATCTGGCCAGGGATTTATACACCTGTATTCAAGGGGATCGGCTAAAAAGCTTATTCTTGAGCACTGCTTGATCCTGAAGGAACCTGACACTAAATAGAGATTCCCAAATTTGCTTTAATATTTCCCTTGGTTATCCCCAGTGTCTTGTGGAGAAGGAAAACAAGGAAAGGAAAAACATTTCCTTGTTTTCCTGTGCTTACTGTGAGAAGGTCTCTCCTTTCCTTGTTTTCCTATGCTTCTTTACCTGCGTGCTTCCAACTCTTTCTCTCTGCCTTAGATCATGAGAGGCTTCTTGCCTGCTCTTGACCTGAAAGGAGCTCAAATGGCTTTAGGAAGAGTTAAGCTCACAATATGTGCTTGTAGGCTGAAAGGCAACTGGGTCTAAGCCATACTTATTTGGTCCAGTAATCATAAGCAAGTTTTTGACCTGGGTCTTATCTTGCTGTAGGTGGACTCCTACTCATCATGGGCCAAAAAGACTTTGTCATATGCACTAGAAGGTTTATGATAAGGCTTGGACATGACAGCAGATCTGTCCCTGCTTCATCTTGGGGGGGAAGCAGGTCAGAGGGGTGATGCTTTTCAAGACCATCTGCACCAAGGATGAGGAAAAGATGGAATAGAAGGAAAGAAACAGAGGAAGAGGAAAACATTTGAGACCAAGCAAGGGAAAGGAGCTGAATGAAGATTTGTTCCCTCCGATTTACATCCCATGTTCTGCTGGGCAATAAAGCTCGTCAAAGGGTAGTTTAAAGGCAATTACTGGAGTACTGGAAATGGCTCTTGCTATTTGGTTCTGTTATTAAAGTGTTGCTTGGAACAGACTTCATTTAACCGCAGAGGCACCAGGTACCACGAAGGCAGAGCAACGCAGAGGCTTAGTCATAAGTGCTGAGCGTTGCCGGTTGACGCAAAGACGTCTTGGAGCAGCCGAGGATCAATGCTTCCAGGCACAAATTCCTGCGAAGCTTTGGGCTGGAGCCAGGGAGGAGCCTGCCTTGTCTCCAGGCTCCTCGCTTCCACCCAGATGAATGAGATGGGGAATTAGCTGGGACACCCTGGGAAAGTGGGAAACTCATCATCAGAAACATCGCCTCCAGGCATGCCCCGAAAGGATCGATCTGTTTGAAGACGCACATCAAAGGATTAATGCATTCCCAAACCTTGGTGTAGGCTGCAACCTCTGCTTAAAGGTTTCCCACCTCCTGGGCCTGGGTGCTCAATATTTGATGGGATGATGCATATGGATTAGCTGGGAGTCTCAGCCTCAGAGTTTCATCTGTGTTTCTATCCCTTCCCTGCTGTGTCTCTTGTCTAGACCGTCCTGCTCACAATTATCTGATGCAGTTCTGAGCATCCTCCCCCCAGAATCCTTTCTTGATGTCACTGGCCCTCACAGCCATAATGAGCATTCATTCTCAGGCACTACATCTCAGAGACTGATCAGCCTGATACCCTCCTGCAAAGACTCCAAGGCATCCTGGGCAGAGATTCCATAAGATCTGGCTGCCAAACTTCCCTTTGGCCAGCCTGGCCTCATCAGAAGTGCTCAGGAGTCATCAAAACACCCTCCCATGGCAATAACTTCTTAGGAGATGGCTTTTTCCACTCTGAGTGGCCAAATACACCTCTTGTCAAGCCCAGGGCAGACCTCCACACTGCACCTTTCCTCTCCTCTGTCTCAAACAGCCCACTGCTCAGCAGGCAGGAGAACTGGGATGCCGTATGGGTTCACCCAAGTTCCTGTGCAGATGATGGAGGGAGATAGACCTTTCTTGTTGGTACCTTTCAGATTTGTCTATCCACCACTCTTACCTATATCAAGAGGTTCTAGAATCACAGAATGGCTTCATCCATTTTCAATGGATCATCCAGTTCCAACCCCATGCCATAGGCTTGGATACCTCAAGGTCTTAGCTCTTACTATCTATTGTAAAGTTACGGTTATAGCCATTCTCACACCTACCACACTCTGGGTTATAGGGCCTTGATTATCACTTAGTTTCAGACCCTTCAGAGTGTGTCTGGTTTTCACTGTAGCAGCCACAGGCTGTTGGCCAAATACAAAGCCCAGCTCACAAGAGGAGGTGAAGATCATGTCTGAGCTTCAGCTTGTACACCTAATGAGGAGGACTGTAAACCAGGATGGATAGGGCCAAGGAACACTGGTAATTGTAGACCCTGGAAACCCAAAATAGGGAGTAATGGCAAGAGAGGGGGACTGGGGTACTGCTTTAGGGAGAGCAATAGGTTAATCTGCCTGAATATTGATCCACAAAGCATGGGGACTAAAGAAGAGGAGCTGGAAACCTTAATACCTGATCAAGATGAAGATTTAATAGGCATAAACCAGACTGCAACATTAATACAAAAGCATGGCAGGAATGTCATTGTAAAATAGTGCAGTGCTTTCAGAAAGGAGGAAAAAGGAGGAGGAGGTGTCTTGAATAACAAGAATACACTCGTGTGCCTTGAGGTCCAGTTGTAAAGCCAACCAGATCTATTGTAAAGGTTACAGGGAGAAGACACAAATGCTGTCAGCCTGGTTGAGAACTCCTATAGATCACCAAATCAAAAGAGTAACTGGATGAGACTTTCTACAAGCTGGTTAAATTACTCCGAAGGAATTCAATGGGACAGAAAGGGACCAGCAAATGTTTGCAGTGAGTTGGTGGCATTTTATGGATATGAAAGAGAGAATTAGTGGGAGTCAAAGGCAAATGAGAGCTGCTACCCCAGTACCTTTCAGACTTCGCATAGGACAGATCTGGTGTAGGTAGATTGGACCAAACAGTGTCTGTCTTCAAGAACATGGGAGAAGAGGACTTGGGGAATGATACATGAGGCAGCCTACATCTGCAGAATAACTTGGGGAACAAATAATCAAAGCATTTAGAAGATAAAGTGAGGCATCCGCTTGTGAAGAACGAGTCACATCAGGATGCTGCTCCCTAACACAGGTTTCTGAAACAGATGATGTGAATCATGCACTCAGAGTCCCCTAAAGCTGTCAATAAACCAAGTCTGAGCAGTGAACAGAGCAGACATCAGATGGGTTTCACCC
Source organism: Coracopsis vasa (assembly GCA_026283785.1). Lineage (NCBI taxonomy): Eukaryota > Metazoa > Chordata > Aves > Psittaciformes > Psittacidae > Coracopsis > Coracopsis vasa. The sequence goes on from JANHGB010072984.1 coordinate 23,591, forward strand.
AGGATGTCATACATCACAGCTCTTCCAACAAGGCCCCAGCTCTAATCTGACTTTTGCAATTTCAGAAATGCAATGAAGGACCAAACCCAAGCTCTATTATCCCATCTAGCTCCAAGCGCAGCACAGACAGCATCAACCTACACCAGCAGCATCCCATAATACTTCCAAAAGAAAGATTACTTGGATTTCCTCAAATACTGGTTGACAAGATACCACTTTCTGGTAGTTAACTGTGTTACGTGTCAATGCCTGTGGGTGCTAGTAGATAACAGCACATCATAGAATCAATCACAGGCTGGTTTGGGTTGGAAGGGACCTTAAAGCCCCTCCAGTTCCAACCCCTGCCATGGGCAGGGACACCTTCCACTAGAGCAGGTTGCTCCAAGCCCCTGTGTCCAACCT
>JANHGB010072993.1:0-15113 GCA_026283785.1 Coracopsis vasa
TAATTTTTAACTACTGACTAGTTTCAGCACCATATGACAGATGACATAGAGATGTTAACAGCTCCTGCAGTGTTAATTTGTTCCTGCTACTACTTGATCCCACCTCCACTGCATACCTGTTAGTTTATCTTCAAGCAAGCAAATAGTCTCTGGACAGGAAAATGCAGGTGCAAAAATGCAGGTAGCATGTCCTACATACAGTACAGACCAAACTGCACCCACTTTAAGCTCCCAGCACCTAGTGTGCTCCCGTATGTGTTGGCAGGCCTTGAGCTCTCCCATATCCGGCTGCTGTCTCTTGCCAAATGCCTGGCTCCCATACCACGCCCTTGGCATCCTGGCACAGAGCACACCACTGGCATGCTGTTAAGCAACCTACTCACTATTAGTAATTGATTTTTTTCTCCCCTTAAGATGTCACAGGAACTAAGGGCAGAGGGGACATTTGAGGGACCTGTAGAGATCAAAGCCTTGTGTTTCATTTAAAGAGACGTCATAAGACCTCAGATAGATAGCCTTTTGGCAGCAGTATAAGGATTGAGCAATACGACTTTATTTTTTTTAAACAAGAGCCAATGTGAAAGCCAGTTTGGTGTTCCTCAGTGCAAGTATCTCCAGTGTGGTCTCAGGTCTATGCAAGGGGCTGCAGAGGAGATCCCTGTTTACTCCACAAATGCGCAATGTGCAGAGATGGTGTTGGTTTTGTCAGAGATGGTGTTGGCTTTGTCAGGGAGGGAACCCTGTCAGTGGGGTTGCCCTCATGACCAGAAAAACTTGCCCAAAGGTTTTCATCAGGTGTGCCAAACCCCTGGCCTTTGCAGATCCCTGTGGAGCAGTTTAGCTGGGGATCATGCAGGTTATGCAAGGTGCAACCCACCCCAACTACCTGCGTGGCAGCAGGCTGCTGGCATCTCACTGCTCCCTGAGTTCTCCTCTGTGTGTCTCACTTTGCCACAGGAGATACGCAGGTTGGGCTTGCTGGAGTCACCTTTGTCCCACAGCTTGTCCTTGGAGACACACTGCACCTTGGTCCTGTATGTGTTCACTCTGCTGGAGCCACATCATCCTGGTTTCAGCTGGGATAGAGTTAATTTTCTCCCTAGTAGCTGGTGCAGTGCTCTGTTTTGGCTTTAGTAGGAGAACAATGCTGATAAACACCGATGTTCTAGTTGTTGCTCAGTATCACCCTGATTGAGAACGTTTCAGTCTCTCATGCTCTGCCAGTGAGGAGGGACACAAGTAGCTGGGAGGGAGCAGAGACAGGACACCTGACCCAAACTAGCCAAAGGGGTATTCCGTACCACAGCACGTCATGCCCAGTATGGGGATGGAGTTACCTGGGGAGTTACTGGGGGGAGTTACCTGGAAGGACAGATTGCTGCTCGGGTCGGGCTGGGTATCAGTCGGTGGGTGGGGAGCAACTGTGTTGTGCATCACTTGTGTTTATTGGCTTTTATTCCTCTCACTCTTTTTGTTGCCTTACTTTTCATTATTAGTAGTATTAGTATATTTTATTTCAATTATTAACCTGTTCCTATCTCAACCCATAGGTTTTACCTTTTTTCTAGTTCTCCTCCCAATCCCACCAGGGGTGAAGGGAGAGCAAGCAGCTCTGTAGTGCTTAGTTGCCAGCTCTTAAATCATGACGCACAGTAACAAGGAGAGGGACCATGTTTGAAATGGCATGCAGAATGTCAAACTGACCTCGTGGAAGCTCTTCTAGAAGTGAGGAGCACAGGCTTGCTTTACTGACAGGATCTGCAATGTGCCTGAGCCCATGTAGCTGCTTATGGGACCCACAATTCTGCAGTGATTGCCAGCCTCCAAAGGGTGCTAGAGATTCCCTGGTCTGCAGAGATGGGGGCCCAGTGAGTGATGTGCCAGAGTTAAAGGGCTGGCAGGCAGCTCTGTGAAGATCTCATTAATCTGAACCTGTCTCCTGGTCCAAAGTCTCCTCTCCATGCGGGGAAGAAGGGATGGTGATGAGGTCAATGCCTGGAAGGGTGTAGATGTGTAGGCACATGTCTGTTGCAAAACAGCCACAGAGGGCTGTGGAGTGTTGTCTGTGCTATGAGTGCACTGGCACAGGAAGCCAGGGAGGCCTGGGGAGGTGGGAAGTGTGCTGGCATGCTCCTGCTCATCTTTTCCATGGGTACAAATCATCTGCTCCAAAGGACCCTTGTTGTGAGTATCTGGGAAGTGAGCCAGTGTCCACTGTTTGACCCTGGCTCAAATTGACTGCTTTGCGCTCAAGGTTGTTCTCGGGTACAAATAGCAAAGTGAATATAAGTGTGCCTGAAGTCACTTTGGGTGGAGTTCATCTTAGATTAGGTGCTTATAACACAAGCATCTGTTTTTATAGCTCTTTTTATAGTCAGTGAAGTGCTAGTATATATAAACCACAGGGTTCAGGCGTGTTTCATTTTACCCTGATGTGCCATGATCTGTACTTTGAGCTCTGTTGGCTCCATCTCCTGCCCCAATAACAGGAACCTGGACAGCTACCGCAGGTGGCTAAATCTACAAAGCAGGTGAGGTGAGGTGGATACCACCATGAGTGCCCACAAGGCCAACAGGAAGCATCAGCTGGGTAGAGGAGAGTTTAGTGGAGGGATGGACTGAGTGAGCTCAGGTCTGCCTGTTTGCTGGCTGTTTGGCATGTGGGTGTTCATGTGTGTGGCTGCAGTGGTTTTTCTTTCCCTTTCAGCATTTTTCTATTATTTTCCTGTTGCTGACTTAACCTGAGGTGGGTTTTGCAGGTAAGCTCTATTTTTACACCAAGAGGAATGGCTGAAGCTTAACAGATGCATTCATTTTCAGCATGAACCTCCATGAAGCCTTTTCAGTGGGTGCTTTTGAAAAGTAACTGCTTTGCCATAGTGTCAGGACAAAAAGATTCTTGCAAAATACTATTTCATCTCTCTTTCTGTAAGGGCTGAAAATGCAGATAGTGGGCAGAAAGAAGGAGGGTGTGATTCTGCGGCTGGTGATCCCAGTAAGGTGAACTGTTTTGAGCAAGGACTGGGAAGTGGAATGTTAGAGATCTCTACCAGAAGAAAGCTTGATCAGATTGTTGGTTTCGAGAAGCACTCCTGAAGTGCTTTGTTTATTTGATGGCACCAGTTGTAAAAGAAACATTGATGTTGTAACATCTGTGTGTGTACATGTGTTTGTTTTGCAGTTAGACCAGTTTTAACTATCAGAAAACAACTACATCCTGCTCTGCACGTCAGGATCATGGTGCTTACCAGGAACCATCTTCAGAGCCCTTCCAAAAAAAGACATTTCCTGCATCAGTGTGAGAGTGAGTGAAAGAGAACACAGGGAGTGAGAGTCAGGGAGCTCTTGTGCCCACAGAAGGCTTTGTCAGATGAAGTGGGTCACGTTTTCTACGCTTCTGCTTGTGTATTCATCCTTCCGCTGAACGAACCTGGATGCACAGGCAGTGGATGAATCCTGTTCATATCAGTGAACAGTGGCTGGGACCACTGCTGGAACATGAGTACAGTCAAAAGAGGAATGTGGGAGCCCTTTGTCTTCCTTTATCTTCAGGAAGCTTTGATCCAGATCAGCCTCATGAGGCTGTGTATGTTCTAAGCTGTAATGTTCCATGGAGCAGGTAACGTTGGTAATAGTTCTTCAGAAAGCTTTGCCTGCTCCTCGATCAGGCAAAGAGCTTTCAGGTTCCCAGGACTGCTCACTTCTGGAGAAGTCCTGGGAACTCCTAAAGCTGATGTGATACCCACTTCTCCTCCACCCCACTATTTTCTGGCCTATGTGAGCTGCATTGTCACATAGCACATGTCACAGTCTGTCACAGTTTGGATCTGTTTCCTTACGTGCCGTGAATTAAAGGCTCAGTTCTCATACAGGAGCAGCTAGTGGTGTTGTGAATACTTGCAGTCATAGTGAAATCAGTGACACACCATCCTGGTCAGCATACCTGTAGAAGGCAGAGCTGACACGCCAGTGTATGTGTATATAAAGTAAGACCATGTCTGGAAAGCATCTGTTAAACTAAAGAAACACAACATAGCAACACACACTGAAGGAAGCTTTATGGATCCAAATTAGGCTGGCACAGATGATACAGCAAAGCCATGGTTTTTAGCAGCAGACCTGTGTGTGCCCCTACATGCCCAGACCCCTCTCCCTTCTTTGGGATGACTGTTAGTAGTACGCTGTCTGGTCTTCCCAAAGTCACATGGTGCGTGGGTCTGTTTGGTTACTGCAGGGCTATTTGTCAACTTTGGATAAATGTCCTTAAATAATCCTGGTGGCACTGGGTGTTGGAGATCTCAAGGCTTTAGAAACTTTGGGGTCAAATTTACTCTTGTTAAATAAGCAACGAGTATTGATTAGATCATATGACAGACCAACAGAGCACTCTTTCAAATACCGCAGTTCACTGGAGTTCATTTTTATCTATTTATATACTCAGAATCCCTTGAAACAGTTGCTTTGGGGAAAGAAATACTAAGTCTTTACTCCTGCAACTCTATATACTTTCATATGCACAGCCCTGTGCACACAGATAGAAGGATTTTTGAGGCTGCTTAAAGGATTTGGATGCTCACTTTGTTTGTTTTAGTTGGAGACTTGGATCCCTTTGGCAGATTTGAAAATCTCAGCCATAATTCTTTGCTTATTTTAGTACATAAGGGCAAGACATTTTCCCTGTTAAAATAATTTCTAAGTACTCCTTTTCTTGCTGCCATAAAATAAAAGTGTGTTTAAGTGGAATTATAAGAAACATTTGTTTCTCTGGACTTATCTATTTACCTTACTCATTTGCTGGTTTGTTTACTGAGGAAGTTAAGTCATAGTCTGTCTATATTTCGTACTGAGTAGCAAGGAGCTTGTCAGAATTAAACATGCAGATTTATAAAGACATTTTATTATGATTGTTTATACAGCTTGAACATCCTGGAAACGTTTTTCCTCATCTTTAATCTCTCAGCAGTACAGTTATGTGTCTGGCCTCAAATATACGTCAGGAAAACACCATATAGCCCTACCAAATGCAGTGGCCTTGCACACAGACATACACAAAGGTGTTGGGTTGCAGCAGTGGGAAAAAAACAGGAATGTTCCATGTAAACAGAGGTCAGTGGGTGAAAGGCCGCAGGGGCCACGTTCGGTCTGTTTATGTGGGTCCCGGTGAGACGCTATCATGTTGCAGAGGCAGTTTGTTGGGCAGGAAGAGGAAGGCACAGCCTGTCTTGGTGAGGCTTCCCAAGGCGGCCTGTTAAGCTGATCCCCGTGTCTGTGGGGTGCTGCTGGCAGCTTGGGGGAGCTCAGCCGTGGGGCACACAGTCCTGGTGCCCTCCCAGCAGCCTAGCTGCAAGCAAACCATGGGCACCCACCTTGGTAGAGGCTTCTCTTCACCTCTGCTCCCCGGCTGTCTCCCACATGGAATCAGCTGTGGTGGGGTGGATGCCAGCCCCCTTGCCCTGTTAGCAGGGCAACAGTGTGGTTTCAGGCTGGCAGAGTCAGCGTGGCCCTTCTGAGCTGCCTGGGTGATGGATGAGGTCAGCTGGTACACTGTGGTATGCTGGGGCAAGCCCAAGTGTGGCGGAAACAACCCATCCTTGGGCCTAACTTGGATTTTGTTGCCACTCTTTTAATACTGGATTTGACTTCCAGTTTAGGATGACATTTTCCTGTTACTCCCACTGGGGAGAGGGTTTTCCTGGAAGTAGCACACCAAAATAAACATGAATCTCTGGAACTTGCTTTTACTCAGAGCAAGCAGGGGACAGACCATTTGTCCCCAGCAGTTTATCAAAGGTGCTTTTTTACTCCCTGTTTCCCATCCGGCTTCAAGAACAAGAGCCTACAAGTCTTGGAAGGACAGCGTGCCCTGCAGCTGCCACTGCAATGGGAAGAGCTGAGTCCTCACATGGAGCACCAGTCACCTGCCTGGAGCACTGGCACCTTCTACACTCACCTCCTGAAGCCTTTTTTTGTTTTTCAATTGCAGCCTGGCGCCAGTGATGCTCAGGAGAGGAGCCTGTGGCTGTCCCAGGCACCTGCGGTACCTGCTGTGAGCCCCTCTGTAGGACTTGCGTTGCCAGGCTGAGGACATGCTCCCTTTGCACGCTTCCAAACACGCTCTGGAAGGACTCTGGTTGGGCAGCAGCAGCCACAGAGCTGGCTGGAGGCACCAGTCCTTTCCCAGGGTGCCTGCCACAGGAGCAGCCCTGTGTTCTGCCTGGGGGCATGGGAGTGTCCAGCAGCTCTTCTCTGCTCCAGGTGGGGAAGCCTTTGTTGTGGGCTGACAGCACTGATAGCAGCAGTGAGAGCTTAGTGTCCATCCATCATCCTTTGGGAATGCCTGCAGACACAGTCACTCACAGCTCTGGAGAGGCCTGAGGGAGACAGGCAAACCACCGCCTCACCCGCTCTTTGGCTGTTTCTCCACAATCACAGGACAGAGGCAAAAGGGCCTCCTGGAAATCTGTTGTGAAACTCCATGATCACTGATTTAAAAAATCCCACAGAAGCTAGAATCGTCTAACAGGCCTCTGCTCATCCTGTCCTGTGGTTTATAGATGGCATAGAAACTTCACGTGAATGATGAACTAGGTACCAAGCCAAACACTGTGCTCCCATCTGGGGCACCACAGCTCTGCTGCCTTTATCAGTTTGCTCATCTGGCCAAGAGAGCCTGAATTTCCTTGAAAAAATTAACAATCATTTTTAATGCTGAAACAATGCCTTTGATCACTGCAGGGCCTTCAGCTAGTCTGAGCTTAGCTTATGCCAGACCAGCTGCTTCATATGTCATGGTGCACGTCCCCAACTTCACGCTTCCATTGTACACCTTATGTGATACCCTGCGAAGCTGGGAACTGTACTGGGTAAAGAAATGCCTAGTTTATCAAACGTCCATCACAGGAACATGGCACAGGAGTGCCCCAGAGGCCAGCATTTTGTGTGTGTGTAAAACAGAGAGGGTTTGGAAGACAGCATGTTTTAAAGTGAAGTAGTCACAGTATGACACAAACCCCAGGAGCTTGAAGGGACAATATCAGTCTGAGGTGGGGGATCTCCTGTAGTGACTGCAGTAGTCACTGTAAAGGCAATAAAAGTTCACACACAGAAAACGTGCCCAGTGGGAGCAGGCAGCTGAAGCCAGTCTGGCTGCCCTCTCTCCATGCATCCAGTGCCAAGGGCAGCACACGGAGCAGAAGGGCTAGGCCATGGCTTGGGATCCGCACCAGCTCCTGGGAAAAGCTGCTGCTGCATGGGGAGTTGCCACAATGGACTTCAGGGTCTTCATAGTGGCAAGGAGCACTGGTGGCACCACGTCCCCTCTCTTCTCTCCCCCAGCACCCATGGCGCATCTGGAGTGGTCTCCTGCAGTGCTCAAGCTGCATCCAACATAACTGGCTGCGAGCTTAATGGAGATTGGATGGCAAAGAAACTCCCTGTTCTGAGCAGGGTGGTTGCCTCATGGCTGTCAGTGACTGCGTGGTCTGTGTGGCCGTGCAGGGTTGTACCATAGCCACAGCCCCGGCGCTCACAGCCAGTGAGCGGCACCAGTGAATGGAGCGCTGAGCACTGAGTTCTGGAGCCAGAGCTGAGCATGGGCAGTGGGCAGCAAGAGCACTGCTGGGCTTCACATGCCAACGCAGGCTGCGGGTGGCTCCTCTCAGCTTGCTGACAGCCTGCTTGAGATTGAGATGGTTGAACTGCACAGGATGCCCGGGCAGGCAGCACCCTGCGAAGCCTTGCCTCCATGCAGGCAGAGCAGCAGCAGCTCGCAGCGGTGGGTGCCCATGTGGATGTGGACGGGGTGTGCTGTGGATGCAGCTGGGTCCAGCCCTTCGCAGCACAGGCGAGAGCAGACTGCAGCCTTGGCAGGAGCAGGGAGCAGACCGCCAAGATGCACTGAGCTAAACCAGCTTCACTTTGCGGATTTGACTCTCTTCACGAGCCGCCAAACAAGACGCTGCTCTGGGAGCTGAGCTGAAGTTGGGAATCCCTCTCCTGTCCCTGCCTGCGGCAGCACATCCCTCCGCTGCCTGCACGCACCCCTGCAGGATCCCACCCGCCCCGACAGCTGCTGCCGCCGGGCTGCGGAAGAGCTGCGTTGTGGCTCCACGGAACCCGGCTCATCAGCCCCGGGGGATGAAGGGCTGGGACTGCCGGGGAGCAGTGGCTGAGCCAGGCCCCAAGCATGGCACACTGGAACCCGGGGGCTGTCCCCTGGAACAGGGGAGCTGCCTGTGCAACAGGGACTCCCTAAAGCCGCCTGGAGGATGTGTTAAGAGCAAACATTGCAAAGCATTGCTCTGGCTTTCCCCTGGCCAGCAAGGGGGAACCACCCGCCTGGAAATCTATTCTGGTCTCGCATGTGTCTCAAGTGGAAAATTTCGGCCGTGCTGATGCAGGCTGTCGGGGTTACGGGAGGTGAGGCCTGGCTGCCGCTGGCTCCGCACGCAGGGACGGATGCGGATGGATCCGCAGGCGCCCGTGCCTGCCACGCGGCAGCGGCTCCGGTGGGGAGAGACGGGAAGCGTGACCCGCAGCTGCACCGCTCAGAGGCAGGGCAGCCCCTGCCCCAGCGTGGCTCCCGGCCCGGGCAAACACAGCCCCAGCTGCCCGCCTGCAGGGGGGTGCCCTCCCTTCGTGTGCCCCGTCCCCAGCTGCCGTCACTCGCCCCGTGCAGCCCATGGAGGGGATGCACCAGCGGGCACGTCCATCCTGCAGGAAGGACACGAAGCAGGGGAGCGGGCAGCGGGGGGTGCCTCAGCGTCAAGGACAGAGGGAGGAGGAGGAGGTATCTTTGCTCCTCGGCCTCCTCATCGGTGCTGGTGACCCAGGGACCTGGGCCTGGCTTCGGGACCTGGAGCTGGCTGGGAACTTGCTGTTGAGGCATTCATTGTTGGAAAATAGCAGTAATTTGTTAGAAGCGAAACTTCCAATGGGAATGTTTGTGTGTGTGGCAGACCAAGTCCCCCATCCTGTGTCCCAGAATCTGTCTCACATCCACACCCTCCAGCTGGTACTGGCATGGGTAGGTCAGTCCCCAGCCCCATGCAGAACAGGAATGTTTTGGATCCTCAGGCAACTTGGAAGAGAAATGGCTTTTCCAGCCAGCGCCGTCCACAGCGCCTGCCAGCGGGGCTGAGCCGGGTGCGCCAGCACTGCTCAGGCAGTGGCACGGCTCAGGCTGAGAGGAGGGTTCCTGATCCGCTGTCGCAGGATCACACGGTGATTCCGTGCGGAAGAGGCCCCGGGAGGGCTCTGGTCCAGGGTCAGGCGCCGGTTCAGACCGGGCTGCTGGGGGCTTCCTCCCACCGGGGCTGCAGCGGTGCAGCCTCAGCACCCACTCCGCTGCAGCGCTGGCACATCCGGAGCCGTGTCCGGGGGCAGCGGAGGAGCGGGTTGAGCACCACACGGCAGCGGCAGGATGTGAGCGGGAGCGCGCAGCCCGCCCGCACGGCCTCGCTGCCCTTCCGGGACCGCCGGCACAGCTGCTGCTGGGGCACACACAGCCGGTGCTGAGTACCGGGGCCAGCGCTGAGCCGGGGAGGGGGGCACGGAGGGCTGCGGCTGGACTCTCCCCTGGCCCCCTCCAGGTCCCATGGAGGCGGCTGGAGCTCCGTGTGCTGGCAGGGAGGCCCCGGGACCCAGCAGCGGCTGCCACAGCTCCAAAACTGCGCGCAGGCTGCAGCAGCTCGGCTCTGATCCCCCAGTGCCGCGCTTCAGATGCCGCGTCCAAGCAGCAACAGCTGCGCAGGGCTCACCGGGTACTTGGGGTTCTCAAAGGGGGTTACTGGGAGGAAGCTGGAGTCCATCGCTTCTGCTGCTGCCCAGCACAGCCCTTTGCCGTCTCTGCATTCACACAGATGCACAAGGGACTTCGGGCTGTATTGCCACTGCTGAGACCCGAAGCATCAGCTCCCCTCTGCTTCACCACCTTAACAGCTGGTATTTCCATTTGACAAGAGTCATAAATTGGTGACACAAACACCTGCACTTTTTTCCTAATGCTGTGGAGAAGGCTCATGTTCAGAGGCTGAGCAAAACACACACAGGATCTAAAACGTGCGAGTGTGGCTTGCCAAATCACGCTACAAGTTCTTGGGGCTTAGTTTTCCCTCCCATTTTGACTGACACCAAGTATTTATCATGTATTGAAGCATCAGAGCAGGACGTGCTGTTACACGATGCATGTTTGGCAGAGGTTGTGGTCTGCACTGCTGCCCACTGCAGCAGTTCTATCAGAGAACACTCAAACGAAGCACTACTTTCAATAGAGTTTACGAGAATGGCAACGAACACGGTTTGGAGGAAGACCCACCTGTGACAGGAGCTGCAGCTCTCAGTGCAGAGATGATGATGATGATGAGGAGGAGGAGGAGCTGGTCAGACTGAAGGCAGGGGAACTCACTCTTGCTGCCACCTCCCTGAAAGCTGCTCTTCTCTCACTCAGGCTGACAAGTGCCATTAGCCTTGTGCTGAGCAGCTGAGAGGGCAATCCTATTAATGACCCTAATTCAGATTAAAGACTCTAGTTGCAAAGAGATTAAAATGTGAGAGCTTGTTATTCCAGGGATAGGGACTGCAGTAAGGGGGGGCTCCACACTATTCTCAGGCATGCACAGCAGGCAGCCACCCCTGTGTCAGGCTCTCACAGCATAGCCCCACAGTCCTGGGTTAACAAGATCCTCATTGCCTGCTCTCGGTACCAGCCCACTCCTCGCACAGCCTGCAGGCCAGAGATTATACATGAAGAGGCACAACAGCCCGTAGTGGGTCCAGGGCACCCGCTTTTCTTCTGAGCCAACGTAAGGCAGCTGTGCAGTGGCTTAGGCACGTGAGAACGTAGAATCACGTTCTCCTATTCCCAAGGGATAAGTGGCACCATCAGTGGTATGTTTTCTTGGGTTGTAGCCCTGGGTCTTCCGTTGGAAATGGGCACCCCCAGGCTCCCTTAGTTCCAAGCACTATATAGAAACCAATTTACATTTTCCAAGTAAAGTGCTGAAAGACAATTACAATATGAACAGCAACTTGTGCAAATCAAATCGAAATACATACTGTGTTCAAATTCCAGGCTGTTTTTAATACCAAACTGTCTTCAAGTACAATGACTTTTTCTTCTCTGACCCCTCTATCAATCCTGTAAATTATCTTAGGCAGCTTGCTTGTATTTAACCAAAAACCATGCAGCAGTCCCTGTTTTGTCTAGAATGAGACCTCAACTGGTAGACAAGCACATATCACTTCTTGAAATGTGGGTATGGCTGGTAACTTTAAAGAAAAAAACAAAACCGCACAGCTTTCCCACTGTCACCATTTACTCCCTTTCCTACACTGACATTTAATTCCAGCAGAAATTTTTAGGCTGCATCTTCAACACACAAGCCCTTTTGTACCTCTTTTAGCTGGCCTGTAAAACTGTTCTGACAAGTCTAAATTGAGACTCTTTACTTTCAAGTTCCCACCAGCTGGCACCCATGTAAAATAATACACTTGCAACCCAAAGGTAGAAATGTTACCTCCAACTGAAGTGTTTAGAAAGTCTCCTTTGACTGCAGGATCCAGAACTTACTGCATCATTTCAAAGCCCTGACAGCCCTTCTCCTCCTTCCCACAGTTTGCAAGTGGGGAAATTAAACTGAAAAAGACCTCAAAAAATCTGGAGGCTCCAGTAACAAAGCAAAGCTCTGAACAGTTTCAGCAGTCCAGTTACTCACTGCAGTTGGCACCTGCACTTCTAATGGTGTGCTTTACCTTTCCTTTGTGGAGGTAATACTTGCATTGAGTACAAGAGCGTGCTGAAGACTGGTGTAGCCCTTCTCTTATGGGTCAGCACTGTACAGAATGAGCTGAAGTCTAGAGCCAGGCTATTCAATAAATGCCATTAAAAAGAAAAGAACAGAGCTAAAGGTTCTGCGCCAACATGCAGGGCTGGACTAACCCATGCTGCCTTGGGGACACTACTTGTGGGCTAAGAGCACCGCTCCTGCGTACATGTGTCTAGTGCAGGTTTGCTGTTTGGTGTTCAGACCTGAACTCAGTGTCACACACTAAAAACACACCACAAGTGACCTGTTTGCCTTCTGGGAACTTGTATGACTTTCACTTCATGAAGGTTTAACCAACCTCCTTTTTTTTTTCAGTTTAACACAAAGCTGAAATAATGGACTAGACCACAGAAGGCTTCTCAAAGCACTCCTGATACATCTGTTGTGTAGCTGCCTCTTCTGCCTAGCCCCTCTCAAAGTTAGCCTGAAAAACAGTAAAATCTACACAAAGTTTTATTGCAGTCATACAGGGGATACATCAAGGGTCAAATACAACAAATACTATGATGCAATTTTACATTTATTAAACTACAGTTCAAAGCACAAATTTACACATTCTAAATACACTAAACATCTAATGAAGTCACACTGGTCTCCCACTGACATCTGATATATCTGGGCGAAAGACAATAACTTTACAAGACTTTTCTAACAGGAATCCTTAGTATAAAAACTGTGTACTTGTATGTAAACTGTTGAAGAACCCAAGTGATGGGTTTCCATCTCCACTAAGTCATCCATTTTGTTGCATATTTAAACGCTCAGGGGTTGAATGAACTTGATTTTAAATTTGACACCATTATCTAACCCTCCCACCCCCCGTGAATTGTAGCTGTAGCTTGTTTTGCCTGGTCCCCATTAGCTATTACTAATTTTTTTCAAGTTTTGAAGAGAATGAATTGAATTCAAGATTGTTCCATTTCTTCCACACTGGAATGTTGACCAGACAAACTACAGACTTGCAACTGCAGGTCTAAATGAAGCGTTAATGCCTGTTTAAGCTGCAGTGGAAAAGCGGTCTTCTGGGCTCAGCTGAATGCACGAAGGCACAAAGAAGAAGTTCTTCATCAATGTGTCTGAAGCAATTCCAGCATCTTGCATCTCATCCCTGCAGCAGACAACGATGAGAGTTGTAATAACATGTTATCATGTACAATTTCATATCAGAAGCATTCGAAGTCTGCTGCCCTGGGCAGGTTGGCCCCAGTCTCAGCAGCAGGGACTGTCAGCCATGCTTGGCAGGCACAGGACGGCCACAACTGCACTGGCAGAAGCACAGGGCCCTGGCTGCCTTGGTATTGGAATAGGTTCCTTAAATCTCACCATCTCCACAACAGCCTCACTGCCCTTCCTGCCTACAATGACGGTGTTAACAGTGTACACAAGTTGCAATTACCAGTATTAGGAAAGCTCAGAGATCGATGTCAAACAGTAAAAGGCTTGACAATGACCACTGTGCTCACAGCCAACATTAGGTATTTTGCTTTCCCTTGTCAACCTTGAAGCAAAGCAGGCATGGTATCACAGCTCTTTAGTCTTACCAAAGTCAGACAGCAGTAAAAACCCAAAAACCCATGAACTAAAAAGGCACCTTTCTTGTACTCCGTTCCATCTTCCTGTATTTACCATCAAATATGATTTACATTTGGCTGTAAACATACCCTCTGGAAGTGAAAACAATCTTGCCACTATCAAAACAATTTCCTTACCAGTCACTGAAAGACATCATGTAGTAAATCAGTGGCCTCTGATAGTCGTTAAAGGTAGACTGTTCACCTAAGGTACCAGAACCCATGTTATCAAAGATCAGCCAATCTCCAACGCTCAACTCGGGAAGAAGACAGTTTTCCACAATTTGATCAAGCTCATCACAGGATGGACCCCAAAGGCTGCTTGCAAACAGAGGCTCATCTTCCTTGTATTTCTGTATGGGAATGATCCAAGTAATTCAGGCTTCAGTTTATTGAATAAGAACATTTTCAAATATACTTAAGGATAATTTTATAAATAATAGTATATTACTACAATATAATATATAATAATACAATAATAGTATAAGTAATTATACACATATGAAGACTTAAATATACAACAAAATATAAGGATAGTAAGGACTATCTCTGAAGAATACAGAAGGACTCACCTTGTGAACCTCTGGGATAGTATTCAGTTTCTCAGACAATTTACTTGCAAAAGAACCATAAACACCATCATTTATGTAATACGTAAATACTGGTTCATCATCATTCCTGGTTTGCTCCACTGGAAGTAAAAAAGAAGTGGTCTTGCATGCATTTTTGGTCATAAGTAGTCCTTTTGCAATCTAATTTAAGTCAACTGCTTTTCCTGACAAGGGGGTTCCGTGTATACTGGAATGGGAGAATTACGAGCAGAGTAATCTGTGTGAGACCAGATTATAAATTCAGTTACAACGTTAAGTGTGAGCTTTAATAAAATGAATACGGTCACTAACAATCAGTTAAGAATATAAATCCATTTTTTTCTCCTGTAGCACAGAAGTGGCTGTCTCTATGTTCTCCTAACACAGAACCTCCTAAAACATCTTGTAAAGCACACAATATAGGTTTAACCATTGAGAAGTCAAACCTAGCAAGGAAACAAGTGTTACATAAATGTAATGAAGAAAGTGACATTTACAGATAAGGTATGGTCAGAACCCCAAAGGCAGATTATAGTGCAAATGTAAGGGAATGAATTAAATATGCACTAAGACAAACTAGTCCGACCTGACTGGAAGACGGCAATTCTGTACTGATTCATAACATGTAGAGGATAAATATGACCCTTACCTCCAGAAGGAAGAAGTTTATCATACTCAACAGTCTTCTTTGCAATGATGTTAACTGCCAGTGTAAACGCAGATGAAACGTAGTAACACCCGGGCTCTGCAATCACATTAACACCAGATTCCTTAGGAAAGTAGACATCCAGCAACGGCCTGATGACGTGATTAACCTAGAAATGGAATTCAAAGGTAAGACCAAAGAAACTCAGTTTACGTATGTATCAGACACACACACACGTTCAGTCAGCAACAGTTCTATTAAGCACACCACAGGCCTGTGCTGTACCTCTCTTCTGAGAGATGCTCTTAGCACAGGTCCAGCATTTACAGAAGTGTTTAAAAAATGGGTCCTTCTGCGCAACACTGAGCACCATGAGTCCGAGTACTGCACAGGCCCTCCTCCCAGACAAAGTGCAAGCTGTGGTACATGCAAGACTCCACAAGTAATTGTGAAGTTTGTCCAGCACAACAGATAGTGCAAA
>JANHGB010072993.1:16249-27365 GCA_026283785.1 Coracopsis vasa
TATATTCAGACAGTATTTGCTGAGCTGGGTGGGACATTCTGACAAAAGATGTTTTAGGATTTTACAAATATGTGTAATGCAAGCCTTTGGAAAGTGCTGATGTGACAAAACTGCTGCAATGAAACTGCACAAAGATCAGTGAGAACTTCAGTTCTGGTGTGTGTCACCAGTCACAGCTAATGCACTAACTGCAGTAACAAGGGTAAAGACTTGCAGTGTTCTCCATTTAGTTTACAAGCTTCTCAGAGGAAGACAGATGTTCAGGGAAGGGATTTTTGAATTATGCAATACAAGAAATACACATAGAACATAAGACTCACAAGAGTCATCTGAAGCACCCAATAAATCCATTCCTTTCCATCCAAATTTGGATAGCCCACCGCCAACATGACACCTTTATTCCTTATGATTCTTAGTTATTAATCTGATATTACATACACTGAATCAGTGGTTATATCACAATAAATGCCAATGTACAAATCTTTAATATTTTAATATAACTTAAAAATGTCAACTGTGTATTTGCAGAGCTGAGATTTGAATTTGAAAATCTTTTAACAAAAGTGGGAAACTAACTTTTTATTTGGAAACAACATACAAGGCTACTGCCTGTCAGTGGGACAGTCTTCATTAACCTTTGTCCACAATTAGGGTTATGAAGTTTGTTTCACCTCTACCACGTCTCACAATACAGTACTTAGTCCCTCGCTAGAAGTTCCATTTCCTGCATTGATATATTTTGGAAATAATGATTAGAACAGAATGGATCCTCTATTGCAGCAATTGCATGTCTGCATGCATCTACTTACAGCCATGTCAAACACACACCGAGCATCAGATATAGCATGAATGTACGTTTGCAGTTCCTTGCAAGAGCCTGAAACATGGAATCTGAAAGAAATAAAACCTCAGTTAATACACTGAACAGTGCAGCTTTCAGCCCAAGCGAACTGTTTCACCATCTGAAACAGCAATGGAAGCAATTCATTCTCAAGTGGCTCAAGACAAGCTTAGATGATAATACAGTAACTGTGCAAAGAATAAACTCACAAGATTAACACCTTCTAACCACTGGACTTGCTCTTAATGTTAAGAATGTCCTACAATATTGTCATCTTTGAAAGGTTGCGTAAATCCGTTATTTCTTAGTGTTCACTATCAAAGTGGTTAAGATTTGTTCTTCAGTGGCTGCCAAATCCTAATATAGTATCTGTATGCAATCTTCCCTCTCTTAACCTACTTTGTACTGCATTGCCTGTATACTCTCTCTCCTAGGCTATCCAGTTTTCTTCTCCAAGCTAGGGCTGTCCTGTGCACACTATTTACTCTCTCCAGCATTCAGGAGAGGGCCTATTCCACAGCAAGGCCCAACAGTGTGGTGAGCATGTCATCAGAAGCAGTACTGATGCCCCCCACAAGCTCCTGAATCCGCTCTGGTTCCTTGTCCAGAAGGTTTAAGTACTGTCGTAATACTGGTAAGTAACTGAGGTGCTAAAACAAATGCTAACATTCCCATGGGCTTCCTAAAGACTAGTATGATCTGCTGGTTCTGGACAGAGCGTACACACACCCATCTGAGCCACGATGCTCTCTACTCCAAGTCTATGGCAATGCCATTTTGAGGCAAAGGTCACTTTTTAAGCTTACTTGCTTTTAAAACCTTATAGTACATTTATGCTTTAACATCAGTTTAAAGAATTGTTTTGACGTAAGTCTGTCTGAAATCCTCAAAACCTGGCTTCCATTTTAAATACTTTCTGTTGTCTTGACAACCCACCCTCTTTTACTTGTTTGGTTGCTTTCTTAAAACACTCATGAGCACGTGATACATTAGTAGCTGAAGGCAGACAGAACAAAGACTTTTACAGGCATTTTGCTTCCGTGTAGTAAAATTTTTATCAAACTTTAAAATACCACAGATCACTTGGAAGCTCTCTGAACACCAGGATTCACTCCTGCCATCTGCAAGTCAAAAACTTGGAGCTGAGTACTTTTTCTTGATATGATCAGAGTGACATAGGACCTAACTCTTAGAAAATCCAAGCCTACATTCATCTCAAAGTCTGTCCAAACTATTCCTGCTACACTAGCACTTATGTATTATGCTGCTTGTTGTGTGGAAAATACAGATCAAGTTACCATGGCAATTCAAGAATACGGTTAGAAAATAAGAAAGGTTTCTAAACTTCACTTTTATGCTGACAGGAGAATTTCTGATACTCTATTTCAAATTGCTTTGATGTCTGTGATAATTACTTTGTTTCATGCTAGTTTTTGCTTGTATATTAGTGCTCTGCTTGCAAACAAAAGCTCATGATCCAAAAGCTTCATGGTTTTATTCTTTTTTACCCTGTATAATAGTGCCAAAGAGGGAAAACGTTCTTTTGTATTCTGCACCTAGAATTCATCATACAAACATCTGCTCAGCCAAGCAGAGAACAATAAAGTTACTCACTTGACACCAACTATTTGGACTCCCAACTCCTTAGCACATTCCATGAGGTGCCTACAGTTCTTAAGGGTGGTGCCAAACTTCATATTCATATCCTCATCAGCAGTAATGTCTTCTGTGGCAATGTGCAGTAAGAGCCTAAGAGAAGGGGAAGATGATTGGGGCAGTTGGTTTACATCATCAGCACATGTGAAGCCTGAAGACTGTCAGATCAGAAGTGTGTTGATTATGTTGTCAGTACTCCAGCTCCACCGATGGATGAGTCAAGGGAACCTAATAAAAACAATCCTGTACAGAGAAAAAACTAGCAATTAGGGGCTAAAACATGGAGCCAACAAGGACAAGGGATTTCGAAATGCAGCAACTAAGACTTTTGCAGCAGCAAGAGTCTGTTGAGTGCTGTAATAAAAGAGAATGTTACCTTCTATAAAGTACACTTCCTCATAAAACTGTTAAGACTGTAATATGCTTTTCCCATCTGTCCTCCTTCCTAGCCCAAAGGAGAGCACGGAGATTCCCCTTCAGGCAGTAAGGTATCAGGTTTGGTTAAACTCAGCAGAGGGCACCAGGCTGACACACTGAAAGCACACTCTGGCCACATCCTTCCACCTCCCGCCTGGCTGAGCACATGAGGATTGGGTGGGGGTATCAACCTGTCCCCTGCTCCTTCTGCGAGGACACTTGTGGAGCAGGAAGGCACCAAGTACCGTCTTTTACAGTCTTATGCAGTCAGACAGCTATGCTGGCCTAACAGCTACCTTGACTTCTAAAAGCCCTTTCCAAACATCTCATGATGTTTTTAAAATTCATTTGGTAAAAAGCAAATAAAGCAATCCTAAGTTCTCACACAGGCTGCCCAGCAATCCTGCTGAGTTTAACTTATACCGCTTCATCTTGAGAAACTGACAGCCTCTCTGCGCTTCCCCACTAGCACAGACAATTCTGTTCAAAGCTGTAGTCAGTGTTTTGTAAAACACTTTTGAAAAGTGCTACATGTAACAAGAAAAAAAAAGTGTCAGAAGTTAAACTCTAGAATGTAAAAAGAAAACCCAAATAAAACAAACCCTCCCTTCCCCCCAAAACCAAAACCCAAATACCTAAATACTATGGTTTATAACCTCACATTATGATTAGACAAAACCATTCCTTAAAGACACCTAATGTTAAGTTTTATTGATGAGTTTTTATGGCACCATTATAAGTGAGTCGAGATACTTTTCTTGTGCAAACCACTGAAAAAGTAAATCTGAATCTAGTAGGATTCTTCTTCCAAGGTTTCAGCAGTTAGTGCAGAGCTAGAGCATGATGTGTGTGTTTGGGGGTTTTCTATTTATTTTTAAGGAAGCATTGATACTTTAACAACCATGCCTCTACTAGAGCTCTTAGTACACCAGCAACCTCAGTAGTTAAATTTTGCCTGGAAAAAGCCAAATATGAAGAAATTAAAGACTTTTGAGATTTCGTGTCTTTCTTTAAAAAAGAAATTGCAGTCATTTAACTTACTAAGTCTCCCAAAGGCAGAAAATTCAATTATAAAAAGAGACCCACCCATTACTAAGTTCAGTGCAGAAAGTTACAAGTGTTTTCAGAAAATGAGAAGGAAAATTACAGCTAAGCAGGATTTCCTCAGGCAAAGCACAATTAGATTCATCTACAAAAAGCCAACCTAGCTGTAACAACCACACACAGGAAGAACAAGGCTCTGTGAAGGCTCTGACTTTTTGAAACTATGACCAAGGAAAAGAAAGAAGAAAATTCATAGCTGTCACTTCAACAAAGTGTTAATGACTCAACTAAGAGAATTGTAATAAAACAAGCAAAGAAATCTCTCCCCAGTAGGAGAGCTGGAGATTTGGTTTCTATGAAATTTAGATGGCAAATGGCAGAAACCGAGTTTCTTGTCCTTGGTAAACAGGAACTTTTTCAAATACTAGATTATAGGATCCTTGAAAAGTAGTAGCAAGTTCATGTTGGTTTTCTCCAGCTCAGACTCATTCATTCTCTCTCCCTGCTTTACAATTTCTCTGTCTCAAGAAAAATCTGCATCCTAACTTCTGCTATGGATGTTACAATAAACATTTAAAGAGGCTGTTAAAGAACTAACTCAACATAAAACCTAACAAAACACTGAAAACACCAGTGATGACTAGTAGAACGCTAGTGACATTAGACACAACTTTAGCATTACTAAGCCTTCCAGATGCATGGAGGATGTCAAGGCCAGCATTTTACACACAGAATTATTTATTATACATAACATTCTTTGCACAGGAAGTACTCCCCAGTATGCAAAGCACCGACAGTCTTCCATGAGGATGAAGTGTAATCACTAGTAACAATAATATTAACTCTTGAAGTAGTCTGAAGAGTAATAGCACAAAAACAACCTAGGTGGGTTGAGCAGTCTCCAGATACCAAGCTTGGTTGAATCTTCCCAGTTCTACAACTACAGCCCCAGTTTTGGGAGAAGACATGACACTTTAAGGATCATCTAGGACCCAGGGCTTTGTAAAGGGTGTCAGCAATTCAGTTTCTTGGTGCACTCTGATGGCATTTGTCGGAAGCTGTATCTCATTAATCACTGGAAAGCACTGCAACATTTACTTAGGCTCTGACTCCACATTTCTTACAGGTGCAGCCACAGCCAAAGTATTCACATGTGAGGGACCTGATGCTTAATGACACAAGCACCTGCCAGTCCAAAAGAGACAGGATGCATTGGCAGAAATACAGTTCTCATATTTAACAACCAGAACATCAGCTTTGATTGCTTCCCCACAGAAAGCACCTCAGCCAATACTGAAGTGACTGAAAATAGAACTGGACTCAAAATTCTCACTGTTTAATGGTGGGGAAATACCTATAGGTGTATTTAATACACCTGCAGAGCGTGCCCAAGCCCTATAGGTCCCAGTGTAGCTGGGTCCCCAAATAGCTGATTTGCTGACAGTCTCAGCCCTGACTTCAGATGAAGCCACTAATACCCAGACTACCCTAAAGGAAAATACTGACGCCACAACAGAGCAGGAAGATGTACTCGCAGATGATGAGGTGCCAGATTTCTGAACTTTTATCACTGAAACCTTTACCTGAAGATTGCCCTATGAAATAAAAATGCAATATTTCTCCCAAAACAAGGGCTTTACTATCATATTAGGAAGACCCAGGAGAGAAAAAGTTGCAAAAAAGCTATCTTCAAAGGAGACAGAGAGAAGAGCAAATAGATAGAAGTGAACTGCATTAAAGAAGTTGTGTACCTTGCTTACAACTCCAACCACCCAGAATACAGGTAAAATTATGTTTCCCCCCACATAAGCAGCAAAGCCAGAATTTCAACACTTACTTAGCATTTGGATGGTTACGTGCAATTTTCTTCAGCTCAATATCATTGTCACAAGTCATGGTGTTTATCCCAGCTTTCGCCGCATACTTTATCTGAGAAGCTTGCTTGCAAGGATTTGTATATATTATGTTTTCAGGAGAAATGCCCAGGTCTTGTATCAATGCCATTTCGGACTGAAAAACAGGAGCATACCAAAGCAAGAGCATTTGACACAATCCAGTGCACCATCTTCACTGAAGCTTTATTAGATGTGCTAAGTTATTATTTATTAGATGTACTAAGTTGTAAAATACACTAAAGAAAAAACTATCCACCGCTTCTAGGGCAGAAGTATGCATTTTCTACAGGCAGTTACACAGGAGCTCACCATTTAAGTTATATTATTTGTAACCATGATACTTAACAGAAAAAAGATGATTTTAAAACAGCAGACATATGGAAGAAAATCAGGCGCACAGATACACAGACAAGAAAAACTTACTTTACTGGAACATGCAAATCCAACGCCAAGGGTTCCCAAAATTTCGAGTACACCTGGAGTAGAATTGCATCTTACAGGATAAAATGGTTTTATCGGTGCCATCACATTCTGCCATTGTATGTTATTCTTTACAAGCTTTCCAAGATCACCAACATAAAATGCTCTTTTTCCAGTCTAAAAAAGAAAGAATAGGAAAATAAAATGTCTGAAATTGTGGGTTTGCTGTCAAAACATAAACAACCCACGAAATAGTCTTAAAGAATTACATACATTTTTTCACCTGCTATTAACTTTTAGGTTTGACACTGAACAATGTTTTTGCTTTTAATTTCACCTAGCAATCTGAACTAGTTAACCAAAGAGGGAATACCTACCACTTCAGAGAAATTTCAAATGTTTTTAGACAATATTCTGAGATTCCTGAACAAAAGATACTACTTAAATGCCAAATGCTGATTTTCTCTAAACACAATATGTTACAAATCTTTTCCAACTTTGTCGTTTCAGAAGTCTGCAACTTTTTGGAGGATGAAAATCCACTGCGACAAAAGCTTCCACAGAATCAAAATAATTTATTATATAAGGAATACATTCTAATACATTACCCCTTATTTTAACAGGTAGCTAATAACTCATTTTACTGAAAATTTGATAGTATTTTAATTCAGCAAGTCAAGTTTGAGACTGTTCTCCACATATCGTGAAGCACAAAGTTCAATCAGAATTTTAAGAACTAAACTCAGTGTGTTAAGGCTGCACAGTCAAGTACATAATCTTTAAGAAAATGCACACTTTTGTTGTTAACAGCCCCCTTTGTGCATTTGCCACCATAGCCTTTCTCAAGTCATGATGTGGATGTAGTGGATTGAAATTCAAACGGATGATTGTCTTTGTTTACAATGTGCACTCAGTAAAGTTCCTGTAAATGAAGAGCCTACTGTATAGCAAAGACCATCACAAAATAAACAATAAATCTGAATTAAGACTGTACATCAACGGTTAATTCTAACACTTGACTTCTGCAGATATGAAACTAAATTGTGGCTTATTGTATACAATGTCTTTATTTCTGTTTAAAAAACACAAATAGAAATTCCATCGGGTGGAAACATACTGACCCCCTGTACGGGTCACCAGCAGGAATGGGATCTGGAGCTTTAGATCCATGGCACAGGCCTCTACCCCTTGAGCTAAAGGAGTAAATGAAAGCAGCAGGAGGCAGCTATCCTCTGTGAGCCAGTCAGTGGTTGAAGACATGACATGTTGCCAGTAGTTTACCTATTTATTTGCTAGACAGAAAAAGAATATTAGGAATCAGGATTTGGGAACCCTACATCTGAGTTCAGAAGGCCATGGGATTTAGCTATTTGCTGAACTATAGTTGAGCACTGCTTTTGAACATTAGTTCTGATAAACCAAGGGAAAAGTTAACAACTCACAGGTATGGCACATTAAGGATACAGGATTTGCTTATTGAAACTTGTAAAGCTCACTCTTTGTACAACCTTATCTATAAAACGAAGGCTACCACATCTTCCTGCATTGTAAGAAGTGAGTGTAGCTTTATTCAATAAAACTAGTATTGTATACACAGAATTACTTAAGTTTCTTTCCAGCAGACTGCTAAACTGTAGTAAGTTTAGTTTCTTGACAGAAAAAAAGGTAGCACCTCACAATATGCTTGTACCCGTTTTCAATGAAGAGAAGGGTCATGGGAAGACGCATAACCATACAATGATGATGGACCACAGAAATGTTAAACATGGCTTTAAACTGGCTCAGCATATATATTTGTCTAAACTTTGGTATATTTTTAGGGAAACAGGAAAAGAAAAGTTTATCTCAGTGATATCCACTTGCCCAGTTTCAGGTTCCTGGTCTAAACCCCACTGATCACAAAATCTCTTGAAACAGTGAGGTGGGAACCTGTATTGTATTACATCAGCAAGATTACTTTCCTTCTGGCTAAACTCAGAGAGGTAACAATCACTGCCCAAATTTCCCCAAAAGAATTCAGCAGGAGGCAATCAAACAGCAAAAAAATAGAATTAGAAGACGAAACTACTTCATCAGGTGAGTTTTAGCAACTGTTCCTCTGTTGCTGTCAGGTCAGTGCTAGATACCTTTACGTGAAGTTTGAAAACTTAAGATAACTAAATGAGAAGACTTGGAAAACTTGTAAAAAAAAATCCCAAAACTTACATGAGTGTGTTCATAAATACAGTTGTCAATAACATCTGCAAGAGTTGCTCCTTCATCCAACAGACCAATGGAGTAATTTGCATCCTCAAGAAATCCTTTCATCTCAGCCGTATTCCACAAAGCCGACAGTCATAAACCAAGAAACACAAGGGATGGGCTTCCAAGCCTTATATCCGGGTCCTTAAATTATGCAACAAACTGTAAAAGAAAACATAAAACAATGAGAAAGAGGCACAGAGCATACTATGCCACTACTTCAAAGTTAGAAAGAGCTTTTTACATCTGATGTACTACAAACAGTAACACACACACACACATCCAGACCAAAGATTTTTTTTCACTCTGCTCACCCTCCATTTGCCAGGGATAAGGACAGAGCAATTCTATTGAAGCCAAGAATAAGACAGAAGCTGCATACTTTAAACCTGACACGAACTTAAAGCCAAATAAGAAACCACTGATGCAAGGCTGTTCTTGAGAAGAATCCCAGATAATCCACACACTGATCTGTGCTGAGCTTATGCAAACTATGAAAATACTACAAGTGTAGCATACTTGTACAAACACCTCAGTCCAGCTGTTCTTTAATGTAGCCTCTTAAGTGACATTAGTATCCAAGTGTGCAACTAGAAAACTGAATATATTTCTGCATTTGTTAAAGAAAACCTGTAGTTTATTGATTAAATGTTAACACTGATATTTGCTAAGATTCACATCTTTATGCTAACATTCCATTTTTTGTTTAGATGCTAATTCATAACCATTGCCTTCACACATTGTATTTACTAGACATTTTGTTGTTCTGCTCTTAAGATCACCTACAATGCTTGGAAGTCTTCACTTCAGTAAAGGTTAACAGAAAGATGTCACTAGCTAGAAGCAGTTTTAAAAGTGACAATCTCAGTAAGTGGTGTTAAAGGTTAACAGTTATAACCCAGCCTTATTTGCAATTTGTTTACCCTCAGACCTTCACTGCAAATCAGATGTTGCTTACAAGCAGTGGTCTCCAAAAGACAACCTGAATCAATGAAGTCCCTAGACAGAAAACACTGTGAAATATACAGTCTTAGAACATGGATTAAATAGTTGGTCTCAAGTAAAAGTCAGACAGAAGAAAGCCACCAACAGCTGATCTTACACCTTCATCAGCCCTTCTTGATGAATACAACAATCTGCAGTTTACATTCCATTACAGTTGCAGGTCTTGTTTAAAAGCAGTTTATTAGTTTATAGCAACCAACTGACCAGACTTCCTTCGTTTCAACCGTCACTTTATGACTAACACAACTGACCAAAACCAGCCAGCTAACCCCATTCCTTCCTTACACGAACACATAAGACTCTTCAATCTCTCAGCAGAAGTTGCATAGTGTTAGCTTCACTAAGACTCTCAAAACAAGTAAGATCATTTTGGCTTCAAATAGTCACAAGCCCATGGTATTAACACTGTCTCATGCTTCTTTCACCACCTCCTTAGAGTAAAAAATAAAATCCATAATTTGCAACATAAGTTTGGTTAACACTGTTAATAATATGAACAAAGTTACTTTTGCTCAAGCTAATACCAAGACAACTAAGCAGCAGTTGCTCCGCTTGTCATTACACAAGTAACAGGGAAAAAAGCCATTGGTTTTGTGTGCTTTCTGTGTAACTCAAGTATGCCACCTATGTTTCTTACAAGAAGCATTTACTGCCAGGTGAATTAACTCTGGCAGCAAGCATTTTCATTCTATCCAGAAGCTGAACGATAACAGACAAGTATGTTGGGTAAGATCATAACTCGTCTCACACATATGGTGAGTCATATGCTTATTTAAGCGAATTCTGAAGATTCAAAGCAATCATGAAAGAGCAAGATAATTATCACAATGATGTAAGGATTTAAGTAAATTACAATTATAAAAACAATGAATAGTGGTAGACACTGTAATAACCAGGAAAAATGTCTTCAGCCAGCCACATCTAAATTTAAGTTTGTGAGCAACAGCTAAAACTCCTTAATAAACCCCACCAGCAAACAAAAGACAAGCTTGTGAACCAAGTTTGACTTAGAATCAGTGAAACAAGCATGAACACCATATCATGTTTCTGTAGTTACTGTCACCCTCTGAACAGGTACTTCATTAGTATCCTTGATTTGGCAGCTGATTGGCACAAAGTCCTCAACACATTCACCTCCATAAAATATCCATCATTTCCAGGATCATTTACCCCCCCCGTTGGAGGGACGGTACGGCCCAGCACAAGCAATCCAGGAGATTCCTCGACTGTGTGGAAGACAACTTCCTTCTGCAAGTAATAGAGAAGTCAACAAGGAGAGGTGCCATGCTTGACCTCATGCTCACCAACAGGGAAGGGCTGGTTGGAAATGTGGCACTCCAGGGCAGCCTTGGTTGCAGCGATCATGAGATGGTTGAGTTTGAGATCCTCAAGACAATGAGACGAGCGTGCAGCAAGCTCACTGCCCTGGATTTCAAGAGAGCAGACTCTGGCCTCTTCAGGAACCCATTTAGGAAGGTTCCATGGGATACAGCCCTAGAGGGCAGGGGCCCCCAAGACTATTGGTTGATATTCAAGGATCACCTGCTACAAGCTCAGGAGTGTTGCATCCCAACTAGAAGGAAGTGCAGCAGGAGGG
>JANHGB010072994.1:0-21953 GCA_026283785.1 Coracopsis vasa
CACACAAAAGAAAAACCAAAACCCGAGCAAACCAAGCTAGAAAGGACCCAGGAACAATCATCCACCCAATTCATTGTTATGGCTCAGGTTTTTCTATTTATATTAGAGCAGTACAGAGGTCCCAGCCAGGAGCAAAACCTCATCCACTGGAGCTGTACAAATGCATAGTGAGACATCTCTGGAACAAAGAGCTTGTCATGTATACGCAAGGCATATATGTAGGTTGACGAAAATGTAGTAACAAGCAACGGAACAATGAAATGAAAGGAAGATTCTGTCGTTATAATGTGATCCATTGTGCACACTCTCGCTGCTTTCTGAACTGGTTAAATCAACTGCTCCAGGCTGCACAGAACTAAAGCACTCTGAACATCAGAGGGCAAAGTGATGAAGGCAAGCCCTGATTAACAGATCTGCTTTAACATCAATTCAAATTGTTTACAGTGCACATTATCTACATTATGTAACAAAAATTCTATAGATATTTCAATGAAGTTATTTTTTATATATGCAAAAAGCATTTTTGGACAATTAGTTTTACTTCTAACCCAGTGGAATAAATAATGGAGAAGCTGCCACCCCCATATACATCAGTTGCATAGCAAATATTTTTAAAATCTAACTAAATACAAAAATGTACATTTATTTCTAAAATCTGAAATGAAATATTCAATGCTTACGTAGCAGCAGATTTCCTATCCTACTTTTATTGACTCCAAGATGAATCGCGTATGTTAATACAAATACAGCTCTATGGTTGTGCCTAGTGGCAATATTGATTTGACCCAGAGACGAGAAAATACAACTGTGGAGCCCTGTGTTCTCCTGCTTTTATCGCCAGCAGCGCCTTTGACTAATTTACCCTCTTTGCTGAAAATAAAAAGCCTATTGATTTATCCTCAACTTCTCTCTTCAAATGATGTGCAAGTGGCTTCACATGTTTATAACAGCATGCAGACAAATTACTCTCAACTTCTATTTTACTTCACTTTAGATTTGTCCTGAGGTGGTTTATGCAGTAACAGGAAATATGAAATGTGTTGTGTTAAAGACCTGTCACTTGACATTACAAATACAGCCAGCTAAAATGCAATCCATCTGTTGAACACTCTTCAAGCTGATTTATGGTAGTCTCTAAGGACCGTAATAATTTAGCCTAACACACATTAAAAAGAAACAGCAGAAGCCATCAGAGCAGACTTGAACCACTTCTGCATTCTCTGAAACTCAGCACCAAGCACACTCACTTGCTTTAAAAGGAAGAGTTTCCAGAAATACATTAGCCATGCAGAGCTCCAAGGTCCAAACTCTGCTCCACTGCCCTTGTTCACAGGAATAAAAAGAAAGTACAATATTAAATATAGCTTGCCATCAAGAAACCACCACCAACCCAACTAAAGCATCTGTAGAAGGATTATGTATAATATATGGTTTTTATCTACTGTCTCAGTAGACCTCTTGACTCCATGGAGCCAGCTAACAGGGAAAAGTATTTTTCCCTCCGGAAGGTGCCATGCCTTGTCTTCAATACATCCAAACATCCTTGGAGCTGTTCAAATATAACACAGATAAGTGCTTAGAAACAAGCACAAATATGCTTGGTCTTTCCAGGACAATACTCCCCCAAATAAATAAGATTCAATTCACATTACATTGGTAAATCATTTTGAGAAACTTGACTGGATGGTACTGGAGAAATGCAGAAAATGATACCTAGAAACCAAGGAACAGTAAATATATGGACATCATGCAGGAAGTGATGAACAAAGGGGATTTTATGGGATAAGACACACAGGTTATTGGTTAACACTCCTTGCTTTAAAACACATGAAAAACTTTGGGTCTGTAACTTGGGAAAAACTGTAATCCCAAAGCAATTTTTCCCCCCCTCCCAGTGAAGAAAAGGGTTGTGACAGTGCATAAGGAATACCAGAGAGAGAACTGAGCAACTAGTCTGTTAGCGCTCATCCTACTTCCTGTGAAGGGGGGAAATCAAGTTTAAATTAAATTAAACTGATTAACTTCCAAAAAGCTTATTTAATGAGTTTCCAACAACCTTAAACCTTCTTGTGCTTGGGCAGCTTCTGGGCAACCTAGCACTGAACAACAAATTAATGTTTCAGGAAGCATGCAGTCACTATGCCACTGGTTTATTATCTAATTCCAACAGAGGACAGCAGCATGGGCAGTGGTGCTCCTTGAGGCATTTGCAGACAGCCATGCAAAAATCCATGTCAGATTTACAGAAAAGAGAAGCTTTCAGCTGGTATGAAGTGAAGTTAGAGGGTGACAAGTTATCCCACATCACAAGGATGCCTGACCAGGCAGTAAGATGCTATGGGACAAAGGAGGTGGTTGGGGAAGTACAGGGAGGAAAAGGTTTTATTGATAACGTCTGTAGGTTAAACAAACCTAAAGCAGCTCATACATGCTATTAATCTGATTAAACTAGCTGCAACAACCTGGCTTTCTGATCTCTGAGAGCTCTCTTGCAGGCAAACTTATGCCACCAACCAGTTACCAGGGCACTAAAAACTCAAATACCTGCAATGTTCTTGCAGTTCAGGCACACCCCTGCCAAATACCCCTAGAAAGCTTTATGAGGCATCATTGTAGAATTTATATCCAATATTACTACCTCAACATATCACTGCATTATCATTATCATCCAATTTACCCAGTATTAGCAAGTTCAACAAACACCCAGACACAGTCCCTAGCCTATAGCAACAATCTGCAAATTTTTTCTTAAGGTGGGTAAAGGGAGAAGCTTCAAGTCAGACCAGATGGCTCTTCCACACATAAATGTACAGTGGTGTTTCTCTTTACAGTCAGCAGGTTGCCCCAGGCAGGTAATATACAAGGGCTTTTGAAGGCTGTCAGTGCTTCTTGCACTGTACAGGTGGAGATGCTGCAGTAAATTTCATGTGACTTTCCCAAAGTAACCCGAGCACCCTTGTGAAAGAAAACACTCCCAGCATTTACTGTGTCAATCACTGTTAGCACTGTGCCACAGAAACTAGCCCCGGTGAAAACTAATAGTGAATAAAATGGGAGAGGGCAGGAAGGGGAAACGGGGGCCATGCCCTCAAAATAGCCTCTGGGCCTCTCATCACTCCCTGGATTTTCTATGCTCATTTGTTTTCAATAGCAAACAACCTTTCTATTTGCAGTTACTGTGTCCCCCTTGGAAGAGGGAATAACTACCTACAGGGAGAACACAGTCATTTGACTCTTGGCTATTCACAGAGTCTACTTGCAGTAATTTGCACCTCGGCAGGGCTGAGCCATGCATAAGCTACAGGCAATTACCAGGTCAGGCTGCCAGGAACAGCCTCCCTAGTTTTCTCAACTTCTTTTCACCAAGGAGGTGACACTTCAGTTCCATCTCAAGACCACCTTAGCAAAGGATCAGATCCCTTTGTAAACTGACAGCCCAGAGCTACCTTTACAAAGGGATGGTGCTTCACTCTCAGTAGCCACTCAAGGAAAGTGAGTCCAAGAGGGTACCTGGGGCAGTGCCAGTACGTGCTCAGCCCTAGGAGCTGGGTTCCATCCTGTGCCATTCCCATATCAGCCAAGTTCACTTCATAGAATATCAGGTTGGAGAGACCTCAAGGCCCATCCTGATCCAACCTTTCTAGGTAGAGCATGACCAAGACTAGATGGTCCAGCACTCTGTTCAGCCGAATCTTAAGTGTTGAGCGTTGGGAAATCCACCACTTCCCTAATATCACAGAGTAACAAACATTTTATTGTTGCATTCAAGAAGAAAGAGTTATGCCCCCCGAAAAATATATAAAGTCACTTTCAACAGCTGCCACAGTTTCACCTAAACACAGAACAGGAAATAGCCAATGTCTCTATATGGTAGCTGCTACGCAAAATTTACTTATCAATGGTAATCCAGGCTATGCATTCACAAACATATGCATACTTGCACATGCAAACACTCTCTCAAGAAGAGTTTTCAATCTTGCCAGTTCTTAACAGTGCTCCCTTAAGTATCTGAAAGGACTGATTAACCCTGCTTTATACAATCTGTGTAATCTACTGTGAATCTTGCCGTAACTCATAACTTAACATTAATTAACCCGGCAGAGCTTTACCCTTCTTGCTCCCCCACCAGCCTCATACCACAGACCTCATTTTAAGAGTTCTCTTTCACAACAGCCCTAGCAAACAGCTTAGGCAGAGTTAAGCAGCAGAGGCAAGCTTGTGATGTAGAAAACCTAGTTAAAGAATTGATGTGGATTTTTAAAGAAGACTTCCTCTCCCCGTTTTATACTTTTCTTCATCAGTCGTTGCCAGTAGTCGCAGCACACTTAACGCCTACAACACCCTGGGAATACCCATGATATATGAAAAAATCTGAAGGGTGCAGTTTCATCCTAAAAGATTCTTTCTTTATGCCATCTGTGACAGAAAGAGAGGAAACTGTGTCACTATGTTATTATTAACATTCAGGAAAGATTAACTTCTAATACTCCTCCTATCCCAGTTTTAAGGCTTCTGACCACTGGATCTTCCATGTCAACAAAACACAATTTCCCCTTAAGCTGTGATGTTTAGTGTTTTCCTGAAAGCA
Source organism: Coracopsis vasa (assembly GCA_026283785.1). NCBI lineage: Eukaryota > Metazoa > Chordata > Aves > Psittaciformes > Psittacidae > Coracopsis > Coracopsis vasa. The sequence continues at coordinate 4,589 of JANHGB010072994.1, forward strand.
AATCTCATCAGTCATGTGTTTATACAAAAGCTTCACCTAAAACAGAAAGAGAAAGCAACTTTCAAGACCTTGTATTTACTGAATAAAACCTTAAAAGTGGTCACAAAAGTTTGAAAACCAGCAAAAGCCCACAGACACAAGGAGCTGCTCCAGCTACGGACAGAAAAAGCAGGACTAGGCATGCTACCAAAACCTTTCATACTACTGTCATTTTTCAATTATACTTCTTAATCTTCAATGTCCCTTAATGGCCCGTGAAGGTGGCAGGCATGTAGGTTGCTAGGCAATTTCCAAGCTGCCTCACATGTAAATCCTATCCCTTACTTACATCGGCAGAGCTCAGGTTTACCATTTAAGGAACATAATCGAGAGAAACTTAATATGACATATCGAGTGACTTGTGCTCCCTATCAACCAGATCACAAAACAGCAGCAGAGCAACTCTGCGAGCCTGGCCTTTCAGCTAGCTGAAAGCAGAGGAGGGGAAAGTAAATGCCCAGGAAGATTATTTCAGGCAAGAGCAATTCAAGCCTCAGGCTGAAGAGAGCAGCAACACCTCCTCCAGTCCAGCACATTTGGGCTGTGTTACTCTGTAGAATTAAAAGTTACTAGAATTTTTAAAGATACAGGCTACACGAAAGGTTTATGCTGTTGTTGCAACTACACAGCAGCAGATCTAAGCCCAGCAGCCTTCAAAGTACGCCGAGCCTCCTTGGTGATCTGGAAGAAGCCTGACTCCTAAAAGTGGCCTCAGATGAAATTTTAAGGGGCACTGTGGTCAGAGAAAGGTAGTACAAGCAACAATTTATCAGCACGGAAAGCGTTTACACCCTTCACCTGAGTGAAGCACAAAATCCTGGCAAAGAGGTACAGCTGTAGAACAGAGAAAGGAGCAATGCTAGTCCACTGCAAACTCCAAGATGTTGACAATGTTAAGTGCTGGAGTAAGGACTCCTGTTTGGTTCACCTGCAGCATTTCACATAAGTTACTAAAATGGTTTTACATTACTGTTTAAACATACTCTGATGGAGGCATTGAGTTACTTCGCCAAACCTGTTTTTTGCAAAGAGCATCATGAATTGGTTGAATGATGAATGGCTGATCAGAAACTAGAGCTCTATGGGAATTAGCATAGTCACTCACCGAAGAAACACTGCAGTAAAAAAAATTGTGCTCTCCAAACCTACAGTAACAGTTTGCATTTTGTAGCTGGACATCTGAATGAACGGTCTTACTTCTCAGCACTCTGAAAACATGCAGCTCCCACTAATTTTAGAGGGAGAAAAAGATGCTTACTATTTGGAGGAAATGACCAGAGAAAATCCAGCATTTATAATGCAGTATCTTAATGCAAGTCCAGATGCTCTGGCACCTCAGTAGCACTACCTAAATTCACCATTCCTCTAAACCTCAGCATAAACCAATGTTTGCATCGCCACAACATTAAGACATATAGTAAATATAGGGCATTTAAGTTTGAATCTCCAAACTAAGCAATTTTTATCGACAGTGTAAATATGCAGATGTGCTAGGTCTCCAAAATTTACTACTGAACATTAATGCACAGTAGTAAAAACCCAGAATTTCCCCTGAGCTAATCTGCAATCACTGGGGTCACTTTCTAAGCAGCAATAGAGTAACAGGCACAACCAAAACTGAAAATAAAAACTTTTGCTGTGTTTCAGATTAGTAGATAGATGATTCCCTGTGAATTTTGACTGAAGGTCATTCTCACGAAGTAGAAGCAACAGCCCCTTTGAAATTGACTCAGCACAACGAGGGCAGAACTAAGCAAACTTCTTCAAACAACTCTGCCAACACCACTCAGCTCCAAGCTGCAAAAACTCCTGCTGTTTCAAACGCAGGGCCTCCTGTGAGCAGACTGCTGATTACACCAGGTTGTATGGCAGGTTTTTGATACATACATAGGGCAGAAGAACGAGAATGAAACCTGCCCAATGAACGTGTTAAATAAAAGATTTCACTCCACAGTGAAAGGAAAAGACACTTTGCCATCTATTCATTCCCTTGTCCCTCAGTAAGGGGAAAAAAAAAAAATTGTAGTACACTCTACACATACTTCACTCATTGTGTACAACTCATGCAACTGCTACTGGACATGCTACGATCATGGAAGAGAAATGGGAGACAGCAGGTTGCAAACATCGTATCTCCAAAGCAGATGAGATACACAGCCAAAAAGAGGCAAGAATGCTGAAGTGCAACGCTGTGGCACATTTAAATTGGGCTCTTTATTCCTAATTACACTCATGCATTGGATTTGGAGCAGTCAAGGAAAGGGAATGAAAGTAACTCATCACAAGGATTCCATCCCGATTTTTATGAAAGGGTGCCAGAGGAATTGAACTTTTAAAAGTTTCTGTAGAATTCTGGCAGGGGACACCCTTGGGTACATCCCCTATCAAGGGCTACCATATCGGGCAGCAGCCAGGTCAGCATACATCTCACTCCACACACATATCAGCTCATGCCTACTGTCAGGTGCAAGCTATAGGGAAAAAAACCCCATGGTTTGTGGAAGACATGCAGGAAGCTCTCCCTGTTCCCAGAACAGTTGGCTTTATTTATGAATTTGAGCAAAGAGGCCTTTGCTACCTAAACAAGAGCAGCCCCCTTGTTGTAGCATCGCAGCTGTGAATCTCCTAATTGGTACACAGAAGGTAAGAAATGTTCCTGGAAAAATGACATGAAACGCTTCACTTTGTCATAAGCATGGACTTTAGAGTCTTTCCTCAGGGACTGGCCAGTACAGAAATCAGATGGTTCAGAATATATTTCTGCCCATATGGTTCAAAGTAATGAATAATGCACTTTGGAAAAGAAAGATGACAAAAATAATACAACACTGCAGTAAAGCATCCATCCTATTAAACAAATAACAGGTGGTGACAAAAAAACCCTGCATTTTTAATGAGCACCTTTTTATGAATGCACAACAAGCAAAGTGGTTTCCACTGCTTTGTAACAACACAACTCATTATGGGTTAGACATGTAAGCTCTTTATTTTCCTTTGGACATCTTATGGATTTTTAAGATTTTGAAGCCAAACATGAACTTTAAATTCTGAACTCTTAATACTCACAGATTCTTTAATTAACACTAACATTTTCACTAGGTAAACTGGTAATTAAATGTTAGAACATATACTTTGATGTGTATTTTCAATGCATTTGCCTCATCAAATGTGCTGTTCTTCTCATGTATACCATTAACTGAAGAAGGCAGTCCAGTGGTTAACGTGTTTGAATTCCTGGGTTCAGACAAGTATGAAACAGATCACAGCACTTCTTCAAAGTGTATTACTGTGTTCCCAAGCTCTTCCCAAACCAGTCTGCACAAAATCCAGGGGCCAAGAATGAGACACTACTCCACTAAAGGAGGTTACACCTCAAGGTATTAAAATACCAATTCATCAGGTTTCTTATCTAACCGGAAGCTACAGAAACTATAGAGAAAAGATATTTAGAAAGTAAGACTATTTTAAATGGACTGTTTCTGCGATAGAAGAAGTCTCAGAAAAAGAAACCTCAGATAGTTAATACAGTCAGGAAATGAGACTAAGCTGTTACAGCTACAGCATAATAAAGTATGCTCAGCTAAATCTGTGCTCTGCTCTGTCTCAGCAGAGAAGCCATATTATCTCAAGGATTGTAGCAACAGTGTAAGTGGTTACTCAAGCCTGAATCTTCCTGCATGACAGTCAGTGCTACAGAGAATGAAAATAAATGTATTCCTCCTTTCTCAAGTGCAGCTGCCTCATTACTCTCAAAGATGACATATTCCTCATATATCAATCACCACTTTAAAGCCCTGATTCATACAGAGATACTCAGAGGCACACAGCAGGTTATTACTTCAGCAGGTTGCTTATGTCTATGAAGCATAATACTCCTTGTAATTCTTAACCACTTTTCCCCTCAAGGGCATACAGCATTATGTCTTGGGAACTGGAACAGACTTGCTCTCAATATCAAAGGAATATTAATGACTTGTCATTAAAAAAAGGTGAGAGGTAGTTATTAAGCTCTACCCTCTCCTAGTTGGCTCCTTCGAAGGACAGTCATTTTCAAAAATGTAATTTTTCCTCTGTTAATCACTGCTTAGATGATATGCTAACAAAAAAAAAAAATAAACAGAAGAGGGACTGCCCCTGTAAACAGAAATTATTTGAGACTGCTGTGCGTTTAATATTGTATTACATTAGTCAGCCTGGTTGCTCTGTTAAGCACAAACTTCAATGGCTTCCCAAGTGCCAGGAAATCCATTCACTCCATTCATAATTCATTTTTGATACAGCAGCAGTGTGTGCCAAGGACGTGCAACTCAAAAGGGTCTGTACAACACAGAGCAGGTAGGTGATGATTAAACTGACACCAAACTCTCCTTCTCTCCCCATTCTCACAATAGTAAGTGCAGTGAGCAGACCTCAGTTGATATTAAGAGCCAAATCCTGCTTTTTCATGAACATATCACCTCTCTGAAGCCTTGAGATTTGCCTCACAATACAAAAATCTTTCAGATCCTTTCTTAAGACTAGCAGAAGGAGCTGAGAATACCCTGCTAGTAGACTTTTCAGAGCAACCAGCAAAAACTACTGCACTGTAATTCCAGTGTGTCATTTGAACACTTCTTTGCATATAGAGAGTAACTAAATGACATGTCTTATGCTAGCTAGCTACATACCGATGGTACATATTAAGATACACTAACATAATAAGCTTTAGAGTTTATGTGGGGAGGAGCTGCCTTGTTGAAGCAGGCGACTGTGACTGCAGTTCCCAGCTGCAATACCTAGGGGAAAAAACCCAGCTTCTGTCACTGTGGATGGCCCTATTAACTGTAGAAATTCAAGCCATTAAGTGCAAGAGGAAAGTCTATTCAATGGGAGCATCTTTTGCATTGCAAATCGGCAAGACACCAGAATAGAGAGCAAACACCCCTCCAAGCTCTGGTCTCTTGAGGCAGTATGGGTGCGAGCATTTGCAAGGGAATGCCTTCAGAGTTTACCTTACCTGATGAGGAGTCACCACTCCTGAAGGTGGATTCTCTATTGCCTTATGTCACACTCCCTACACATAAATAACTGATTATGCTCACCAGTCACAACATATCCATCAGATGGAGAGAACCAGTTCTTAGAACCTGGAACCAATCTGATAGAAGGCTTGTACTGAAAGTTTTGGAAATTTGGGAAGCTGTACATTTCAGTTTATATGGATTCATGCTTTAGGGAATTCCAAGTACTGTCCAACAACTGTCAAAGCTGTTGGTGTGATAACTGCCATGAACCCAGCAACCAAGATCCTATCTCAGATCTTACCCTTCTCCCAAGTAAATCTATCAACATCTAGAGTGCAGGTATTCTGGAGTCAGGGAATTCCACCTCTTTCTCTGACAACTGTTCCATTTAATTTATTTCACATTCTTAACCTATTTCAAAAAGGCACACAGATGTGCTTTGACATAACTTTTTCTCATTTTGTAAAACTAGCTCTTCTGCTTTTCTGACAAGTGCCAAGTTAAACATTTCACCTGGTGGCTGGAGAGGTGGGGAGGATTTAAAAAAATTAAATCATATTTCTAGTTGAGCATGGAATAAGACAGCAGTTAAAATTATCAAACTGCATGAAAAAGGTTAAAATCCCATGCTATTTATTTCTATTTGGATTTTTGATGGTTGAAATATTAAAGTGTTGCATTAAACACCTTGGAAACATCTTAAATCAGAACTGACCAGTATGGAATATTTAGCAGGGTTTGCTTTTTTTTTGTTTGTTTGGAGGAGGGTTTTTCTGTTTGGTTTTGGGGGTTTTGGTTGGGTATTTTTTTGGGGGAAGGATGTTTTTCAGTCTCAGCTTTCCTCCTTTATACACAAGTGCACTTCACTGTAACTCTCAGACTAACTTGACAATACAATAAATCACCATGGTAAGAAAGGAGTTTCAAGTATCTCCAGACTTGTATACTTGTGTCTTTCACTATTTGTTGGTACCTTATGAGGCAGGGACCATTTTCATCCCAGCGAAGAAACACTGTACATATCCCAGCAGAAGAGTACTCTGGTAGTCAGCCACTCCCTATCATTAGCATAAGCAGACAGAGAACATACAGGGAAGCAACTGTATGGTCACAGCATGCACCAGCAGAGGCATTTACTGGTACTTCACAAAAAAACCCAACCACCACACCACCCTCCCCCACCCCTCCAAACACACACAATGAAACCTACAGTTCGAAAAATAGCCTTTGATGCAAATTTTTGATGCATGGGGGTTGGGCTTTTTGGTTTGTTTTTTGTTTGGTTTGGGGTGTTTGTTTTGTTGTTGGGAGTTTTGTTTGTTTGGGCTTTCGGGGAAGATGGTTTAGTTTGGGGTTTTTTTAATACAATCTTGTTTGGGGATGAAAGACATAAGGACTAAGTATTATCATAGAACAGTTAGGGTTGGAAAGGACCTTAAGATCATCTAGTTCCAACCCCTCTGCCATGGGCAAGGACACCTCCCACTAAACCATGTCACCCAAGGCTCTGTCCAACCTGGCCTTGAACACCACCAGGAGAGATGGAGCATTCACAACTTCCATGGGCAACCCATTCCAGTGCCTTACCACCCTTACAGTAATGAACTTCTTCCTTATATCCAATCTAAACTTTTCTCTCCTTATGCAGATTTTTCTTCTGGCAGCACTTCTCCACCAGTTACACAAACATAATCAGACAAACTGAGAAGTGCAACACTATATACTTAAAAGAACTTTACTATAATAATTATATGATAACCTTTAGCACAGTGCTCAGACAACATCTTTAGAATCTCAGATTCACCTGTACAACAGTATCACTCTCACAACCAGTAAGCTATAGCCTCTGGTTTTGTGGTACTGCAGAGGTACACTAAAAACTGGCATTAAAAAAGCTTATTTAAAACAAATGTGCTGAACACACTTGCTTGTCACCTCCTTTGCATATTAAATATGGTTGGTGGATGCAGCCAAGACTCCAGTGTACTCCGAAGTGTTCAGTGAGGAAATTGTGTTCTACCTGTCACAGAAAGAACAACATACCAGGAACTTGTTTGTGCCTTAAGCACCATTTTGCAGCATTTATCCAACTAAAAAAATAAACTACCTTTCATTATTAATTTTCTTGACTTACAAAAGACTTTGAGGAATTAAGTGTAATGCAACATGATGGGAGGGACTTGCATGAGTATCAGTAAGATCAAGGTGGTTTGTTTTTTGTTTGTTTATAGGAAGGGTGGGTTTAATGTATTTTATACTTAAGATTATCCTTTAGAGTCTCAAAAGGTTGTCATTTGTTGTAAGTGTATTTCTACTCGTTTGCAAACAAAATGAAAAGAAACTTCAAATGATCTATCCTTTATGAATGGGTGACAGAGTACAGGCCTGCCTGCAAATTCTGCATGCTGGAGGAGCACAGCAGTTCAGATTGTTATAAACACACCTGCTTTTTACTCTGTCACACTAAATCAGCTCTCATCTGAATGCATCTCTCTTACCACCAGGTTTGGTATAATGCTCAAAGCCTGCAAACTAAACCTCCAAAACTAGGTGCCCTGCTAAGCTCAAGACTGAAAAAGCAAGCCAGGTTGGGTCCTTCTGCAGATATCCAAACAGTTGCCACAAACAGTGCAAAAATCTCTAAGTAGTACTGATGAAGTGTGATAAATACCTTGACACTGGTAAAGGCTGCAATATGCTGTCAAGGAGAAGAGCCAAAACAAACCACGATCTGGCAGACAGCTCCAGTTTCACAATAGCCAAGGGTATCAAAGCAAAACTACTTAAAGACCCCACCATGGAAGATGGCTGGCACATCAAGTTATATTAAGTCAGTGCCACTTAAGATCAGGTCCTATGCCATACAAAGAAAATGCAATTGCAAGTTAACCAAGATGCTTTAAGAAGCAAGAGGCCAAACTACAGCTGCATCTTACAGAAATAAGTCTTCAAGCAATAACAAATTATTTGAAAATTGAACCCCTCAATTGCACAAAATTTCAACCCAGCAATTTATAATGAGGAACAGCTAAGTGAAAAAGGGAGATCAAAAAAATCATCTTTCCAATCAAGATTTTGGCTCTGGCTACAAAGGAAATGCATACTGGAAGAAATGTGAGACAGCTCAACCAAGTTTGAGAATTACAGCAGAGCATTCTGGTTTAGTTTCTTCTGCATGACTGGAAAAGAGCACTGGAGTGTAAGCAAAGCTTCTAATAATGGCAGCTTTTGTGGTCCTTTACTACAGACTCATTCCTTCTGCATGTAAAACTGTAAAGATACACCCACGTGCTGTTTGGATAAGCATTTGCCGCAAACACTGAAAGTAAAGACAAAGCCTTCAATACTGACATGCAGCTTTCTCATATTCAGGAAGATACAGAACACACAGGGTGGTTTGGTTTTGTAGGTTGGTTGGTGGGGTTTTTTCCCCACTATTTGAAAGACTGAAATTGAAGTGACCTTAAGACATTTATTACATTAAAAGGCAACTCACTGTAGTTAAATTGTAGCTCTGCTTTGAAGTAACTACACAGTTTTGAGAGACTCCTAGTAACTCAAACAGTAACCAGTCAAATAGAAGGGTTTTGCTGGGGCTTTTTGTTTGTTTTTAGAGAACAGTGAAGCATGCTTTATTTTTAAGCTAACTACTTCTCAGGATCGATTCTGCTTCTTTGGAATCTGTATCCTCACAACTGAGCCTTTTATCATACATAGTAATTCTGCATTTGGTATCAAACCTTAAGAAATTCACCTCCGTCCAGTTTCTAGTGATAAATGATTATGCCTCCCATGAGACTCCAGCCACTTAGCTTTACTGCAACACAGCTGCTCCAAAATAAATCAGGCATTAACCTCAGTACTACCCTCCCCTTTTCTAACACACACTGTGTGCCAAACAGGTCTTTCTGCAACACAAATTTGATGCTGCACTCCCTTACAAATACCTTTCTGGATCTATTACAGATGGGATCACCATTTACAAAGAAAACAACTCTTTAAAGTGCCACAGGGAATTTATCTTCATTCTTTTGTTCTCAGCCTTATAGCAAACATCTTAATGTTTTCTGAATCTGTTCTTTAATAGCAGGTGAATAAAGCTGACTTTTTCTAGAACACCACCTAATGTAGTTTAAAAATATTAATAACCCACTTAGTAATAATTTTCACAGGACAAGATGAAATTCAAAAGGAATTCATTCATTTTTCCTTTGTGCAAAGACCACAAGTCTCTCCTATCACCCCCAGAGGAGCAGATGTCTATCACTTATCTTGGTCACCTAACAGGCACTAACAATGTCATTCTAAGTCTAAAAAAAACAAAACCAAACATCTAGAGACTCTTAATAATGCTAATTATGAAAGAGAATAGACGGTGACAACTCCACAGGGGCCATTTCAGCCTGCTGAGCAGAGTTTTATTTAGGCACTTTTACTGGCCATATGAGGACACAACAGAGTTTAAACACTTAACTCCTTTCAGCTCCATCTCTTAATCATAATGGGAAACAGGAGAGGCACCAGCTCTAGCACAGCTTATATTCAAACAGTCCACCTAAACAGCTATAAAAAATAAGAAGTTGTTCTGCTTAAAGTACAGTGTACACATATTAATTTGCTGCTTTATTTGCTCTTTAGAGTCTGCTTTTTAAAAAAAAATAAAAATCCTTCCTTTAAAAAAACCAATGTATTTGCAAAATGTGAAACATATGCATGGATCAGCAAGTCAGCAGTTCAATTTCTGTGCATTCATGATCAGGTGCCTTCCTAATTTGTGCTGGTGTAAAGTCCATGCACTATGTAAAGCAGAGGATACACCCTTCCCTGTGGTTTGTCTTCAGCAAAGAAAGCAGTACACTGAAACTTCCTCCTGTCCTCATGTCTGCTGCTTCCTCAGGTCCAGAGGCCTGCTCCAAAAGCTAAATCCCATCATTCTTAACAAGGGTGGGAGACTCCACAACCTCCATGCCCCTTTCTCGGCTTAAGAACATTCACATTTGTCAAAAGTACAAGATGTCATAACAAGCCTGAGCAGACCTTTGCCATGCAAACCACATTTCGCTCTCGGAATACAACTGTGTATTTGGAGATAATACTCTACTCAAGATCTCCCACACATTTCTGAAACTGATAACCACTCCTTCAAAGCAACAGATAAGCACTGCTTTAAAAGACATCTCAAATATCAGCCTCAGATGAAAACACTGGGGAAGAATTGCTTACTGGTCTTATAAGTCCTTAAGAAAAAGCAGTGCCCAAGAAAGTGAGAGTTTGTTACAGACCTTTGTAACAAAAGCTAACAGCAACCCTGTTGGAGTGAAAAGCCTAGGCAAGCTGAGTGACAGGCACAGAGACCTTTGCTCACTCCACATCGTAGGGTCATAGATGTCACTGGAACTGATGGGAACGAGCCTTGACACCAAACCTTAACCCAGAGTCAACAGCTGGGTAAGAGCAAGACTATGGACTGAATCCAGTGTGCCACAATATAGCATGTGATAATAACCTCACTGTTAAAAGTGCCACACTGGATTAAGCAACACTTTCACAGACAGAACATGCAAACAGATTACGAACATAAATCACCTTCATTTGCTACCTGCCACTGAAAAGTAGAAATCAATTCTTTAGGAATTGGCATGCAATTCAGGGTTTTGTTTTGCAATCCTATAAATTTGTGGAATTCATCTTCTTATCTTTAAAAACTTTTTAATGAAAAGTACTAAATGACATGGAATTCATTGCAGAAACACAAGCAAAAAAGCAATCTTTAATTTATTATCATCTTCTAGCAAAAATAAATCTCAAAGCTGTTTTCAGCTACAAGTGGCATGCAGTCTGTTTTCTAACTTACCCAAAATTGGTAGGCTCTACTAAACTTAGCTTCCTCCTTGGCAAAATTTCGGCTCACAAGAATGAGACATTTGCCTGAAATGTAGGCAGCAGCACTGAACGTCGCTGTCTGGTGAGACTGAACAGCAAATTACATCCTAAATCTAATATCCAAAAATATAAATGTAGTATAGGACTGAAATAATCTGTGGCTTTAGCACTGGTAATCACAGCAATAGTCTAGGAGATTAACATTAGGCCTTGGCTTTCATTAAGAAAAGCCTCACACACTCTCACATTACCCTTTTTTAAGCCATATAAAGGACACAGTGGACGTATTTGGCAATTCAGACATCCCAAGAATTGTTTTCAATTAACATGTCAGAGGTTAACTAAATACTCCTGTGTGGGAACCAAACAGCTATTCCATACTGTAAAAATTTTACAGGCCACCTCCGCTTGCCTCTGTACTTTAGGACGCTGCTCCTCTTTTTTTGGCTCAGTTTCTTCATTTGTCTGCACAACGAATTCACACCCCTTTAGCTTATTAAGCAAAACAAAGACAAGACTACGCAGACACATGCCAGCCTATTCTGCCCTTTCCCATATTCTAGCTCCAGGAAATTACAGGCAATAAAGTAGTTTTAAAGCCAACCTACTCTCTTCCATCTGTTTGAGGTCACCATTTCATTTTGTATTAAAATGCATGTGAAGCCTCAGAAGAATAAATACGTTTCTCTAAACTCAGTTCTCCATTAAACCTTCAGACATAATTCAATATATTGGCTGAAATGCATCCTAGAATCACAGCTAATAATAACCTCAGTCAGGTGCCCAACAGCATGCTACTAGCCATCTGATACGGTAGCTCTCACCAATGTGGAAACACTTTTAAAACTGATCTCTGCAAAAGCTTACTTTGGCTCTGGAGCAGCAATGTTTGTCTAGTTCTTCTGGAAATGAGCAAGATAATTCTCACCCAAAGAAAAAGCATCAGTCTGGCTGGTCTGGATGAGCCACCTGTCTCAGTCTCTTTCTCACTGAAATAACTTGATAACAGGACCTATATAAAATAAGCATGATTTTTCTCCTGTTTTTATGTTTATTCCACTTGCAGAGCGGTACCATTATTTTCAGCTGAAGGACTAAATCAAAGACTAGTATCACTAGTTTAGCATTTCCCAGAATGCCTGTGCCAAGATCAATCATACCCTTGCCCTGCACCCACCACCACAATAACTGAATGTCTTTACAATACCAGTCTTACATGCAACCCTCACGTCTCATGAGCATACTAATGCAGAACGGAAAGTATAATTAAAAACATTTTTGTCATGTGCTTAATGAGGCCCTCTTGGTTCTGAAGTACTAGATAAATACATATAGACAGTCTGTGCCTGTAGCAAGTTTAAAGTAAGAGTCAAATGAAGAACAGGAGTGGAAACAAATATAGGGCAGATAAGGTCTTACTCCACATTGTGCCAGTGGGAGTATTCACTGAGTCTTAACCCACTGCCTTACCGAAACACAGAGCATCTCTACAATGGTACCTTAGTACTAACTTATTTATCATAGTAACTTATTTATTGTAGACTTCTGGGAAAAAAAAAAAAAAAAAAAAAAGGCACAAAAGACACAAAGAGGCTTAGTGGCTGCTCACCACCATTTTTTTGTGCAGCTCCAACTTAAGGCCACTAGAACATGCATGCTACCTTCGGTAGGTGCAACAATACAATTGCCAATGAAGAAACAATTCAGGAGTTTATATGCATATAAGACAACTCAACTATACAGAAAAGGGAGTGAACAGACATTTAAAAGTGCATGAGATCACCAAAGTATTTGAATTAGAAAGAGCTTATCTGTTGAATCTTCTTGTATCTTGCTCTTGAGAAGGCTGACATTCTCAATTAATAGTCTTGGAATTTAAAGCTCAAGATGAGGAGTTGCTAAACTAAGATCTCTAGGGAACAGGAATCAAAAGAAAGCATATTGGGTCACTCAGGCATATTGGAGTTTAACACACCAAATAAACAAGGCTAGCAAAAGAAAGACTTATCTAATTCAGTAGGCCACTGGGTACAAAATCTTCCCCCCTCAGAACAGAAGAGTGCTTTTTGACTTTAAGGGTGTGTGCATTTATGTGCATTTCTAGCCCCTTGGTGTTTACTTTGCTAAGGACTGGATTACCAGCCCACTCGAACTAGCCTGCCTAGTGGGGAAAGATTTCAATTCACAAAAGAGGACACTGCTACTTCCACGACTTTATAGTTTGAGTACAACTGTCAGTCCATAACTTGCGCTCAAATCTGGAGCTCCAAGTTTGAATTCCTCTTAGAAGTCCAGTCAAGCTCTCAGCCTGACTCAACAACTTGAAATACAGAAGAAGGAGCTGTCTATTGATCTGAAAGCTACCAGTATCACAAGACCTTTGCTGACCCACCAGGAGAACCAGCTTTTGCCCCAGCCTGAAGACAGAACAGTCTCACACAGCCACAGCAACACAACAGCAGCTCACAGCAACAGCCATACTCACAGCCACCTAATACCTTGTGACATGCCTGATAAAACCCCTGCTGCTTGTACTTGTTTTACACAAATATGGAGCAGCCAAGTAAAAGAAGGACACACATCTGTAGAAACATGCCTTGAAGAAAGGCATCGTTGCTGACCCCAGCTAAGTGAGTTTAGGTGGGAAGGGTAGGATTTGTGGTGTTAAGTTTCTAAAAATTCAGTGAATGATTTCATTTTTCCTCCCCACACCCTCACTTTAATGGAAATGCTAAGCATTACAAGTTTCTTCTTGAAGCTGCACAAGCCACACAGTCGTAACTGGTTTCAGAACTGTGTCTTGGTACACTTTTATTTAACTTTTTTTTAAATTAAGATATATTTCCAACCTATTTAAAAACATGAAGCAATCTGCTAGGTATTTAGTGGCCACAACTGCCACTTCTTTTTCACTTTCTGCCTCAAGTTTTTCATGTAAGCGGTAGGAATTTTTGCTTGGAACCACAGTATATACTGTAGGAGTGATTACTGGCATTTTCGAGGGTTAGAAAACCAGCTGACATCAAAACAGATGCTGTCAGAATATTTTTTTTTTTAATAAACTGCTATCAAAGTGATTTTTATAGTTCCTCAGAAAAAGCCACTAAACCCAAGGATGGACACATGAGCAGAGGAAGCACAACAGAGCCACTTCAAGCTTCCCTTGCCTGCCTTAGGCCTCTTTCAAAATCCTGTAGGTATGAGTATGTTCTCCAAGTGCTGCAGACATCAGGGCAGCTGCTCTGACATGGAGACTACAGGATTCAAATATCCACAGCACAGTGAAGGCATAGGCTAACACCCTTCAGATTTTCTAGTTTTCTTGTTCCATCACAAGAAGTGACAGAACCAGGAACAATAATAGCTCTTGCACAGGTTGTTGCAGCTTAAGGGCTTTTTTGTGCATGTGGTTTTTTTGTTGCCTTTTTTTAACAATGCCAACAAACTGTAGTACTAACAAGGTTAGTACTAACTGCCAAAAACAGGGAAAGTGCCACACCACTATGAAGACAGTTGCCACAGCTGTGATGAATCACCATTTGGAAAAGAAGCACAAGGCCCCAGGAAATTAAGGCCGTAACAGCTCACTGGCAACAAGGGTCAAGAACACTCATTTAAATGAAGCCAAGCATTGTTCACTCTTGCAGTACTCACTCCTGAACTATTTTCAAACCAATTTAATTGGACCAGTAGAAAAACCTTAGTGGAACTCACAATAGAAGCACTTCAAAGTAAAGGCAGAGCTCAGGAAGAGCAAGATCACTTCATCTGTGTTGGACTGAACTAGCTAGTGTTGGTTTGAGGACCAACATTCCCAACCATGTTATCAACACAAGGCAGCAAATGACAGATGGAGGTCAATCTTTTCCACATACACCAGTTAGCTGTAGTATGTAGACTTCACCCTTTGACTAGGATGCACAACACCTGCACCAATGAGAAGTGGATCAGCACCTCTTCTCCAATACACTCAGTTCTCTATTGACTCCTTCAATCAACATCATCCCTGCAGTCACAGACAGTAACCTGTAGTTCTCTGTGCTAAACCATTTCTTACAAAAGCATTTTGAATTCCAGTTTAAAGACAGCCAAGTGTCTGGATTCAGTCAGAGCAAGAAAAGACACATAAAACTCACACCATGAGCAGCGAACACATTCTGCCATGCTCAGCCCTTTTCCAAGATACAGCACCAATTGCAGAAGTTTTATAACCAGCCGTTTCTCCAGTGAACCAGTGCTATAACAGTTATTAAATGCAATTAATGACAGATTCTCTTGAATGCTCATGAAATCCCACAGCAAAATGAGTCATTTGCCTGGTCCTGGTTTCAAAAGAGGAACTCTTGCCAATCAGAGACACGCAAAGGTGCAACTGCTGAGAGAGCAGGAAACGCAAATATGTTGACTGCTACCACTAGTAACAAATATTATATACCCTATGAAAAAAAAAACCCCACCACCAAAGCCTCAGCAACCAATATTGTCCCTCATTTTAAGAGTCTTGACACTACATTTTTCCTAGTAGCCACCAACAATTCAGTTTCATGCAGCTGAAAGTTGTGAGAATACAACTCTTCAAAAAGTTTTTAATGAACAAATTCAGTTAGCAAACTTCTAAAAATCAGAGCTTATTTGAACTTAAAAATGCTTCTTCATTGCATCTACCACTCCCAAGTTATGTCTGCTGAAGCACAGATAAGAACCAAACTCAATGGCTCAAATGAGAACCAAATTCCACTAATAACCTGGCTTGTTCATTGTCATTCCCAGCACAAACCCTCAGCCGGAGAGATCAGGACAGCCACAACACTGTGAAGAATGCCTGGATTCATGCTTCTGAATTAGACCTAACCTTGTTTTCTGAAGGTAATAATATTAATTTCAGATAATAATTAATATTATCTGTACTAATGAGAATTTTGCTTTAACAAAGATTATCTACAGATACATGAGAATTTTGATATTATATAAACTAGACAACTATGTGATCTGAAATGTCAACTACCTTCTGAATATCAGAGTTAATTTTAGTAGCCAGTTATGTCACCTTCCTCAGATAGAGTTTACAGTACCATGAATTTATGTCATACTCTTGATCACTCCTGCCCTGTGCAGAAAGGGGCAAGTATTGTTTCATACCTTCCAATGTCCTTCAATGAAGCATGAGGTGCCATTTTCCTCGTTCTAGGAGACCTAGAATTTATGAAGCTGTAAACCTTACTTGGGTCCATTAAGTGAAAGGGAATGTAAGATGTCAAGGCCAACACTGTATTTTTAGAGCTTTTGTTTCTCTTGAGGAAGCAGCAAATTCATGTTCCTATTGTTTGTCAGGAACTTTTTTCCGTCCCACTTCCAGTCTGCAATCATATTTGACTATGTTTTTAGTCAGTAAGACACTACACTCATTTTAACTTAAGCTAGTATATTAATACTACTTCAAACAACGCCCACAGCTTCAACCTACTTAAAAACATCTCTAAACACTGAAGAGAGGCCTAACAATATTTAATATATCCCAAAGCATCCACTTGGTTGCATGTTAAAAAAAATATATAAGTAGATTCTACAAGGTCCTAAAATACAAAGAAATGTTCTGAACGTCTAACAGACATTAGTACAGATGCAACATTATACTCCAAATCACCTAGAGCTTGGCTACAGCATAGATGGCCCTAACTCCACCCAGACTATGGAGAGTTGAAGGCTGCACACCACCACATGAAAGGGATTCTCAGATTAGCATCAAGACCTTGGATTTGCCCTGAAAATGCGATTCTGACAAGGATAAGTACATTTATTATATAATGTTATCATCACAAAAAATGTGATTTTAAACTTTGCTCTAATTACATATTTTCAGGACCAAATGCAAAGAATGATGAGTTCTCATGACTCTCAGCTTTTTTTACATGAAGTATATGTAGTCCTCAGGCAGCAAGATGCATGGTACTTAATTTCCTGACTACAACAGGAACCTCACTGTTATGCTTGCTACAGCAAGCCTCAACTACTGTTTCCCATTGAAAACTCTGTCTTAATCTATTTTAGTCACCGCTAGCTTTACTGAATTACGATTGGACAACTCAACAGCTAGGTCAACAAGACACTAAGCAACATATCATATAATTATGAATAATTTTTCTCTTTTCATGAACCTGAGCTCGGCTCAGGTACTCTTTAAAGAAGTCATATTACCAGCTCCAAGACAAAGTAATCACATGAATAAAATGCTTGAGTTCCAACATCTGATGGACCAGACTCTTAGACTGTAAATCTTGTTGGGGTGAGGAGAGAGGAAGACAAACTATTCCTGTCCCTGTCCTTAAACAGTCCTTTTTCCTTGTAGACTCCATAGTCCCTGTCCTTAAACAGTCCTTTTTCCTTGTAGACTCCATACATAGTTACACTGTTCAGTGGGTAACAAAGAAATAAAATACCCA